>JAVQIZ010144729.1:0-25316 GCA_036023535.2 Galaxias brevipinnis | reverse complement strand
GTTTCGAGCTCCGTCTCTCTCTGTGTTCCTCACGCTTCAACACACACAAACACACAGACAAGTGCATGTGTTTTCTCCTGCATTATAGCTTTTATTTTTCTAATAGGAAAAGAAAACTGTCTTTTGTGAAGAGGGAACAAAGGCAGAGGCCCAAATAAGCTCAAACAACAGTCAACACTCATTGCTCACTGGATAAGCAATATATAATCCCTGGAATGTGAAGTGACGAGTTCAGCACTGGAGAGAATACATGCTAGAATCCTCCTTTTCCATGTATAAAATAAATGCGAGCAGTTTCACAGTTTGGGTTTAACGGCCGCTGGTCAATTTACAGTATCAAATAACTAAAGAACGAAATGCAGAAAATTTGATATGCTAGAAAAAATCCCATTTACCACTGAAAAAAATAAAGAGGGGGGGGCTGTATATATGAAAACACCTATGAGACATTATTTGATTATGGTGTTTTCTGTAAACAGTTCACAGTACACAAATGTGCTCTGTGTACAAAGGGAGGGCCCTATGAAAGTACCTGTGATGACAAGATACTATTCAATCCATACAAAAACCATGGCAACAAGAGGTGAAACAACAGTTTAAGAAGTGGGCGTCGAAAGACTGCTGGTTTTGATCACGATACCGAATCCCCGGGACAGATGGAATCAGAGGGATTGAAATATTGAAACAGACGTCAAAACAAATACTGGAACCTTGGCAGCACCACACACCGGGTTTCGTGTGAGCGGACAGACCACACCAACGCTGAGAAGTGCCGAGCTCCACAATTTGTAAAACACACACAGTCATTATTCAACCAGAAGATCCCACCACAACGCACACTGGCCCAGAGCAGTTGGACTCCACTTAACAACTGACTGACTGATGGACAGACTAAACGTTGGGACTTAGATCGACCAAAATGAAGACAAATCACGAAGACATGGAAGATGTGTGTTTATGTATATGCGTCTGAACTGACGTCAAAGCCCCACCCTGGAGGAGATAGCGTGAGCAGAGAAGCCAGTGTGTTTTTTTTTTTCCTACTGACCTCACCGCTGGCCTGAGAAGAAACGCAATCTCCTGGAGGGGAGCGATGGTTTCCACAATGTGGTCCGCATCGCCCCGGTAACCGCCTGATGCCTGTGCTCTGTTACTCCCCCCCCCGCCACGTTCATCACACGGGACAAATATGAGCCCAGGATGGAGATATTCCTCCAGGGACCACACACGTCACCATGTCCTAGCCACACAGGCAAACAGTCACCGCGTGGGCATCCGAGAGTTGGCTGGGAAAGTTGTTGTTCGCCGGTAAACGTGGGTCAGACTTTGCCAAAGGGCTGGCAGAACGTACCCATACTTGTTAAGAGGGCGAGAGACTTGGGGAGACAAGTGTGGGATTGCGCAAAAGTGAGAGAGCGGTACAGTAAGAAAGAACTAACGAGAGGGAAACAGATATGTGGACAGGCAAGAAGGAGACCCAGGGCGAGAGAGGTAGTACACAGTGTCTATCTCCTCCCAAGCAAGAGGAGGGTGTGAGAGCGGGGGGCCCGATCAGGAGTCGGGTCATATATAATCCTATGAGATAAACCAGATGTATTCAGAGTATTTGCCCTTTGAGACTTTGGCTGCGCTTGATTTGTCAAAATATACGTCTCCCCTACCCATCCTTGAGGTTTGTTTTCTCAGGTGTGGAGAGGATGCAAAGTGACTGGGATTTCAAGTCCGCCATGATTATTTGGATGAGTGGAAAATCCCTTTTTGCCCTAATACCCATCATTTTAGGAATAACTAAACCCAGTCCACTTTCATATTCTTCTTTATTGTTTAAACTTCCAAGATAAAATATCCAGTATAAATGAATAATACAGACAGAAAAACATATATTAATATTATATATATATCTTTTCAATAACAAAGACAAACATAAATATGACAGTAGCTTCATCATACGTGGTTTAATCCACTGTATGAATCATATGGGACAGTCAACACCCCAGCTCTCCTAGTTCTGTTAGGTACAAACATTTTGGAGATCAGGTATACATGTCACAGCACATCATTCGTTAAATTCTACAAAGCATTTCAGAAGACTTTTTTCACATTCTCTTTTAGACCCATTTCCATTGCTTCTGTGTGTAAAAAAGTAGCAAAACAAAGCACACATGAAAAACTTTTTAAAAAAAAGATAATAAAAATGCACTAAGTTAGTGAGAGCTGTATAAAAGTAATTTTGAGGATGTATGGATTTCAGTAAATAAATGTTCACAGATACAAATGGGTCTGCAAAAAATTGAAACATCTCTAGGATTATGTAAAAGAAACAAGAGGTAAGATGCCTTTTTATCATCCAGTGTTGGGGTTAGAGTCAATATTGGCAAAAGACCCCTCTCTCAAGAAGTTCCTAATCTGTAATAAAAATCCAAATCCAGCAATAACTTTTGATTAAACTAAACAGACCCTGGCCGTCAGTGAATCTAAAGTTCTTCAGAAGACAGTGCTTCTTAGTACTCTCGATAGGATGCCTCCATACAATATTAAACCTTGGGACTTAGGCATGTCCTATGCCTTCTGTAATAAAACAAAAAAAGAAAAAAGAAAGAAACAAATACTCCTGTTTTGGACGTACTGTAAGCGTTGTACACATAGTAAGTTCTGCTTTGCAATAATCAACCAAACAAAGAAAAAAACAAAAAAAAACTTTAAAAAAACTTACACCAGACGGAGCAAATATTTTACTAGGATACTCAAGCAGGTCGGTAACTAAACCAAAACAAGATTCTTTTAGAAATAAAAGATTTTGCTTACATCACAGCAGTCCCTATAAAAAGCATGCATATGCACACATTCTGCTTGAGGTTCAAATCAAGTAACAAAGCTACAAAAAGTGAGATAAAAGTGCCAGACCTAAATACATAAAATGCATCTAGTATGAACAATGCATATTCCCCTTTTTCCTTATAACCAATTCTCACCACGACAGGTTGAAATGACGTGACCTTCCATTCCTATATTACTCCGGATTGTACTTCCTTTCACAGTGAGCATAAACGTAAGTGTAGGAACAAATGTTCCATGGGTTAGTTATGCCATTAAATAGTCACAGAAACAACGAACAGTAGATGGCACTTGACTCGCCCTCTTAAAACACACAAATAAATAATTTCCTACTGAAGCTGACCATTTTCTTTGTCTAAACATGCACAATTGTAAAACGTCTGAAAAAAGCACATCTTAAAAGGTTATGTACTAGTAACTAAAACAATTCTTGCCCTCCCAAACGGCCGTGATGTGTTCATACTTCCATACGCTGTTCCATAGACATGAATGTTCTTGTTCAAGCAGAAAAAACTCCAAGGAATATAGGCTTAAAATAATACTATCAGCAATATGACAAGTTAGAAAACAACACTAAAAAATACAAAAAATTCCAAGCTATGGTTACTTAGCTAAACCAAACAAGGAGCACTTTCCCTTAAGTGAGATCAAATTTTCCAATACTGATCTACATTTCTAGGAAAAGACAAAGAAGTTCACATTACAAGCCATGACAAACAAACGGCCCCCAAACAAAGAGCTGATAGTTCCAGTTATTAATACAATCGCTATTGGGAGAGAAACAGAGGGTACTCAAGTTTATAAACTGGAGATAAAGGATTTGTGGAACGGTCTCCCTTTGGTGAACATCTTGTCAACTCTTCTTACTGAGCCTCTCCCTTGTATACATTCGATGCTCTGTGGTGTTTGGAAAACTGTGAGGACAACGCCACTATTATGCAGCTGGCCTAAGGGCTTGACATCACAGTTTAGGTCACCAAAACACCAATAGGGGGTCAACCCGTCTGGCCCAGTCCTACTGGTTTTGGTGACAACCTGCACACTGGGAGGAGTGATCTGACCCATAGGCTTAAGAGTTCATACTTGAAAGCTTGAGGCAGAAGATGCAAGGTGAGTTTCATCGGAGGGGGGGAGTGCAATGTTGCAGACTACGGGGGTGTGCACTGCTTTAGCGTAGCTGGCCAGCAGGTTGCGTGAGCATCTACACAGGCTTAAGCGTTTGCAGTCCTCAGGCGTCAGAGGGGCTGAAGCGTCTGTGGAGTGGACATGTCTACAGTGTGGACATGTCAACAGTGTCTACAGATTTAAAGCGTCTTCAGTGTCCACTGCCCTGTAGCTCAGTTGAGTTGATTTTTACAATGGACCTGGAAGAATAAAGTTCAGTCATGATGCAAAAACAAATAGAGGTTCGCTTTGGAAAACCTTTTAATTTACCTTGTTCTTTCTTTTTTTTTAGATTACAGCTTTTGTACTCAAGAAATAAGGTTAAAATGACCTTTACATGTTAAATAAATTCAATGTATTTCTATAGTAATTTTAATATTACGCAGATGGAATAAGTACTTATTTACCTAATTTGTGGAATTGGAACGTTCATTGGAGTTCCAAATAATTTCAGGAAATTTATAATAATAATGTATTGTTTGCTCCAAAGGCTGCCTCTTTCATCGAAATTGGAGCTTGATTTAAAGGGCCGATGTCATTCAGTATAAAACATTTACAAAAAATCCAGCCAAATCTAAAAGTGTTAGCAAACTTTTTGTTGCCGTAGCATACACAGTGTTTAATGAGTGTGACGTTTAATCCAAATCTGTTAGTCCTGCAGCGATTCAACTCAAATGTTTAGTTAGCATGGGCCCGCTGTGTCACAGGGAGTTTTGGTCCAGGCCGTGTGACGGTGTCGCATGGCGTTAGAATACGTTGGCGCACAATGTCCCAGCTACCCGCCCTCCCCTCCCGTCTCGTTTCGTCCAATCACAGAATTAGAGAGAGCTGAGCCAGAGCGGTTTCAGCCTGTGTCACTTGAGATGGCCTAGCGTACGACACGTTGTGAGGAGCTGCGAGGAAAACAATGAAACCCCAAAGAGGAATGTGTAACGTGGAGCCACAGTGAAAAGCGCAGCGCGCCGTCAAACAGAACAGGCGTTTCTGTTCTACTCATTCTAGATCTTTGGTAGATAAAGAATTCAACTGGGAGGACAGGACGAGTTCCTTGCACTGCTCCGTGAAGACGTGAACCCTCTCACCCCAATCAGTTTACTGGAGCCAATCAGCAATAGTCGGCCTTCCTCATCTCCAACCTTTCTCTTCCTTACTCTTTTCTTTCGTCTCTCTCTTTCTCTCCCTGGCTCTCAAACTACATACTTTTTACCCATTTCTATGGACTAAGAAGTACTGGCGTGGCTTTGTGAGGTATGCAAGGTAACACTTTACAGCCCCCTCCCCCCTTTAATCTGCCCAGCCCACTCCAGGAGAGGGGCAGTATGTGTCACACAGTGTACATGGTAGGCGTGGGAGCGGTGTTACCCTGCATCAGGTGGCTTTGGCAAGGTGGGCTCCTCCGGTATACAGGGACTCCACGTAGGACAGGGCGCTCTGCATGGAGGTCAGACAGTAGCCCTCTTCTCCAATCAGATACCTGGAAGAGAGACAGGAAGTCAGTGACAATTAAGATCCTCTAATTCAGTTAGAAACTTGATCTTTTTTTCCCCCTTACCACCACCAAATGTCTGTAACTAAGTGAAGTACCAACTATCAAATCTACTCTAACGTTATTCAGGGCTTCATGAAATCAGGTTTATACTTTTGCTTTTAAATATAAAAGTTGGATTGCACGTGTGTGTGCGTTTGTGACAGAGCAAGTGAGTGTGTGTGTGTGTGTGTGTGTGTGTGTGTGTGTGTGTGTAAGAAGGAAAGCTAGGAGAATAAGGGCACTGAACGAGGTAGCCGAGGATGACAAGAGTAGCAAAAGTCAAAGCTCACATCAACTCCATGTGACCTTTAATTAAATGAGAGGAGAGGAGGAGGAGGGCGAGGGGGATCAGGCGGGTGAGGAAGGGCAAGGGTAAAGGCCAACAGGGAGAAAGCCTGACTGAAAAAGACAGAGGAGTCCAAAAAAAATCATGAGTGCAGAGAGAAAAACTGAAGAAAGATAATGCTATGTGTTACCAAGGAATCGAGGGCTTGCAAGCCCCTCTGAAAACAGACGGACGCCTCAATCCGCCCAATCACGGACTCCGCTCCAAGCAGGCCGACCACCTTGAGCCCACCCCAAACCTTCCTCTCCAAACCACGGAGCTCCATAAACAAAAGTGGGATTTTATTTGCATTTTTTACAGGCAGGAAACCCGACCAAGAAGCATGCTGCATGCCTCGTGCCAAGCCAATCTAACCCACTCGGTTTTAACAGCACAGGACCGACTGATATATGAGGTGTGGTGCTCTGGACTGTCACGCTATGGCAAACTAACGCTGTGGCCTCGGCTGACCTCGAACAGGAGCAGTCTACCCTGGTCGTAATGAAACGACAGCCTCTGGGGGACCACTTTCTGACATACACACAGTCAGACACACATATAGTTTGAGACACTCATATGAACTGAGTGAGGAGTTCTCCCTCTCTCTTTCTCTCGCTTCTACACGTAGCCAATGCATTGCTCTGAAGCTGAAAGTAAAGTTCAGTAAATTGTCAATTGTGAAATGATAATAGCAGGAACTCTACCAAAGATCCATCTAAACTTAAGACACTCAGGTTGTGCAAAGTGTAAAAAAAAAAGAAAAAAGTGCAGACTGTCGGTCGCAGCCTTCTTTGGTGAAATATGTCGACCGCTTAACACAAGTTTACCGAGCCTGCGTTCAGCGCGGAGAACTGAGGTGTGTGCCGCTCACGGGAGACTCACCCCTCGTGAATGAACTCCTCCAAGGCTGCACACTCGGACATGAGCTGGGGACAGTCACAGCGCAGCGCCACGAAGGACAGGATGGGCAGCAGGTCGTCTGCTCCACTGTAGGAAGGAGAGAGAGAGAGAGAGAGAGAGAGAGAGAGATGGAACAGGCATTGTAGACAAGGACCAGAAACAGAATGTTCTCTTTTTCGTCACGCTCCGAGTTCACCATCGAATTCAGAGAATCATCTTGTGACAAGACCAATCTATTGAAGATTAAAACATTGATTTGTTTTTCTTAGACAGCGCCTTCAGGGGACCACCAATTACATTCTAACTGATGACAGTGCCGATAGCATTCTGGGCCTGTCTAGACTCAGGGCCGGACAACGCTGCGTACCAGTGATCACACGCCAGGCTAACCGTTTACCCTGCTTGCTCGCGTGCAAAGCCGGCTATTCCGGCCCCTGGATGACCCAGGCTAGTGCAACCAGACACCCAGAGAGCAGGTTAAAGAGGTGGGGATGTGCCGGATCGTGTAGCCCCTGGCCGGGGCCGGACCTCACACAAGCGCTCCCATAATCACAGCCATGAAGAAATCAAGACGCTTGTTAGGTAATCCACACTCTGTAAACACACGCACGCAACACAGTCCCTTGTATAAACACACACACACACACACACACACACATACCAAGCCAAACCGGGCTCTTTCTAAACACAGATTATTTCTCTGTGGACGTGGACGTGCACGCAGATTGAAACCGCCGTCTCATTCCACGGACACAATGAAAATTCCTGAAATAAACGCCGAATTCAGTTAGAAAGACTCCGCGTGATGGGGGTTGGAAAACTAGTTCTAGTCGGACATATTGAACAAGGGATGGAATGCTCCGTTCAGTTGCAAGGACAATAGAACCGGTAAAAAAGAAACAACAGAGTTACTAGGACATAGAGGGGAAGGGAAAGTGTACGAGTGACAGAATGGGAGGGACAGAAAAGAAAGGATGCCGGTTCGAGACAAAGACAGCGGAGGGGGGGGGAACTAATGAGACCCCACGGAACGATGAACAAAGGATAAAGGCGTAAATAGAGAGAGAGCGAGAGAGAGAGAGAGAGAGAGAGAGAGAGAGAGAGAGAAGAAGAGTAGGGGAAAACAAATTAAATCAGAAAGAGGGATACAGGGTGGATTTACGGTATGACCTCATGACTTCATGTTCTAATAGCACTGCACATATAGCAGTCCTTGTGCACCACACAGTGTACTAAAATGAAACCCATAAAAAAAAAAAACTCAAAGTAACGGCTGTCTGGTTTCCCTCACACCAAAACGTTGCTCATACGACGAATTATGTACCCCGCTTTTAGATAAACTGCCACTCGGCCACATAAAAAACAAACAAAAAAAATAACAACATGCACCAACAGTGCAGGATGGCAGAGCAGAAATCGCACGGTCCTAAAGTTTCCGCCCCACTGGATCCAAGCCGGATCCCAAAAAAAGCAAACCGAAAGCCCTTCTGAAGTTTCAGTTTTTTCATAAGAACAGCGCCCGCGGGGGCCATCACATTCTGGTGAAGCCCTCCCTAAAATAATTTGGACGTGCCCCAGCGTGGTGCATTTCTACCCCGCCCGTCATCCAGCGTCCGTCGCCCTCCATCCCCGGTCCCGCCACACACACACCCACAGATAGGAGGAGACAGATATGGAGCAGGCGACAGGGGGCTTCACGACTCGCGCAGACGATACGACAACCGGGGAGGAAAGCGTCGACGAGAGAGAGCCGAGATAAGAGGCAGACGAGACGAGACGAGAGAGAGAGAGAGAGAGAGAGAGAGAGACAGAGACAGAGAGAGAGAGAGAGAGAGAGAGAAAGAAACTTGTGTGTGTGTGTGAGATTGGGCCTGCCTGCGTGCTTGTGCACTCTCTCAGAGCGCTCCTGCTGCTGTTAAGCAAGCACACACAAATCCCAAACGTAGTGCTTTCCAGATGGAACGGGGTTTGCTTTGTGGTGTCACGTCCTCGTTGAAGTCGGCGCGCACAGCTGAGCTGGGTTCCTAACAGCCTGCTAAAACGCAAAAGGGAACGTAGCTCACCTCTTTCCTTTGGATGCCCTGTTAAAGCACTGGGCTTCCTGGCGAAGCCCACAGCCTGTTCCAGGCGAAAGGCAAGGTAAAGGTTTGCCCGCCGTCGTACGCCCACGAGCCGCCCCACCCTGAACGACTCAGCCTCAACCAGCCCTTCCCTGCTGACTCATGCCCCGGTCATGCCCCCATCATCGCCAATATTTTTTGGGAATCGACTGACTCGCCGACGAGGTGAAAGGGTTCGACTGCCTGCGGGTCCACTACCGGATGCTCCCTAGCGTGTCTGGCTTGTAAGGCGCTCAGACCAAAAGACCGCTGGTCCCATTACATTTTCTGTAGAGCTAGAAGAAGTAGAGAGGAAAGCCCCAATTTTGTTGCGTTGGTGCGTTAGCGTGGCGTGCTTTTGGCTCTGGCGCTTCTTTAAAGTGTGGGACAACTTTCCGCCGCGCTGCCGTCTCTCCATGTGCTGACAAACAGACAGGAGTCATTTGTTGAACAATTTAACCATTTCCCATTGGACCAAACTCATTCTTCTGTTTGGAATCATAATTTTGTTTACTAATAATGATACCAATACTGTTTGTAACCGATTTGCTGGTAGTCAATCCTTTGAACTGCCTCTTAACCAGAGAGTCGCTTCTGTATGTGTTTCTATTTCTTCTAGTTCTAAAGCCCCGACTATGTCCCAACTATTTTCCTTCTCTCTTTGCTGGGTTCTGTCCCTCGGCCCCAGACAAGGCGACCCACTTTCGGGCCGGGTCCAGATGAGGAGCCCGGCAGGGGGCCAGGGGACCCAGGATACCCCCCTGCTGTGTCAGGCCCAGCCCAGAGCTGATCAAGTCTGACAAGGCTGTTTTTTACTTCTACAACTGGCCAACCTCTCATTATCCCTCTTGCCAAACAGTAACAGGGAAAGCAAAGTGATCTTGTGTGTTTATGTACACATCAAAAAAGTGGATGGGCTGCAAAATAATCATACAAAGAGCGTGTGTGTGTGTTTCCTTAAGAACAATAACAAAAAAAAAGTGTGCGAGTTCAAGAAAACCCAGCAATGGCGTTACTCACATGGCAGCCGTCCTGGGGGTAGAGTCAGTCCCATGGAGAGACCTGTAGTCCTCAGCGCACGCACAGATCGTACGCAACGCCCGGACTGCAACACAAACACAACAGACATCAAATGACTAACCATAACCATAGCAACTCATAACCATAACCATAGCAACGGTGCAGAGGACCACGCCGATCAGCAACGTGGCAGTTTCACCCTCACCGATACACTCCAGCTTCCTCTGTGGGCAGCAGTCTCGACACAGCGACCTCAGCTCCTGCACCGCAGACTCATAGGGGTAGGAACCCTGCGGCAAGGCTAGGTCCTGGGGGAAGAGTTTGGGCGAGACCCCGACGTCGGCAGGTGAGGTGTCGCGGTAGAGGTCCATACTACACTGGAGGGCCTGCTCTCGATCCCGGTACACTTTCCTGAAGACAAACCAAAAGATGGGATTACATAAGGCAACAGTTAAGATGAGATAAGATGGTACTTTAATGATCCTGAAGGAAATCGCGCAACAGTTGCAAGATGATATAGTAAGATGTAGAGATTTTTTTAAAAGATGTTTCTATATGAAACGAGACGGAAAACAATCAACTACAATATCAACAGCAAACCATGCCAACATTTATCAAAACTCTTATCGGTTACTTATCAGACCGAGATATGGGAAACAGTATCACGGTATCATTTTCTCTGGATGTCACTGAGGCCAACTGAAAGCATTAAAACACCAACCAAACAGTCGACAAACTGTTAAATAATTACTCCGTTTTGCGTTCTACACTGCCACCAGCTGGATAAAAGTTTGAAACAAAATTTTTATTTATTTCTAGTATTTTATAAACATGTTACTTTTAATTTTTCAAATCCGAATTAATCCTAGATCCAAACTGAGAGGGTTGATGCTAGTAATATAATACAAACAGCAACAACATCCATCCCTCCTATCTCGTCCGTACAGTACCTTTTGTAAAAACCTCAAACGGTGTCAAGCAGCTGGAACATAACAGCCTCAAGTACGACTTTGTATAATGTAAAGAACATGTGCACAGGGATAGAGATGTGTCAACTTGAGGTAATTACTGGCAAACGACAAGACAGTACTTATGGACCTGGTGAGCTGCAGTACCTGAAGAGGGCCAGAAGGGGGCTCCAGAGGGGTGTGAAGAAGGCTTCCTCCAAACCGGCCAGGCACAGATCCTTAGAGTCGGCCGTGTTTAGACACTCAAAGGACAGCAAGCACAGGGACAGAAGCTGATCTGCAACATACACATTTATGCACAACATTTTTCAACACACTTTTTTAACAGAGGAACTCACAGCACATACACACACCAGAAAAATGTTTGACCTTAAAAATGTTTTAAATGTATATAATAATCTAGACTGATTGGAATTTACCCACGCACATTTCAGTCAACCAGCAACGACAGTCCATCACATACTGTCACACACACTCCCCTTCTTACCAACAGCAATGTGGATGTCCTTGACAACTGCCTTAAGGTGCTCCTTCAGAGCCCTCATCTCGAGATCCTGGATGACTTCTTCTGGCACCTGAGGCGACCCCGAGGGTTCAAAGGTCAACTCGCCGTCCATGCTGAGGTCACTGCTGTGGGGCGGGGCCCAGTCCAGGTGGGTCAGGAATTGTTCCAGGTCCTCAAACGAGTTTTCCCGGTCCAGAGACAGCGTGTCTTCCCTCTCCCCCTCCTCCTCCTCTTCCTCCTCTTCCTCCTCCTCGTGAGTGGGGTGATCGTGGACGAAGGAAGAAGAAAACGATGGGTCGGAGGTCAAGCTGCGACTCATGCTGCCACGGCCAGTTCTGGTGCGGTTTGATTTCGCCTCTGCGTGCAGGTAAAATATTTTTCAGATAGAAGTATCGTACCATGCATGCTATGTTATTCTAAATCAGTCACTGCCATGGTGACACCATCATTCCATGATATATGTAGAAACAACAAAATTGTCCACAAGTGAGCATTTCTGTTGCCCCTGGCAAACCAGAGTCTGGACTACGGAATTCAAAAGAGCACGGGCCGTAAACAAAGCTAGCTAGCCAGCCCTACCTGGAGGGAGCAGGTCCTGGGCGCTGCGCGAGGGCTTGAGGGGCAGGCTGGGGCTGGGAGGGGGCACCTTACTGACAATGGGGTACAGTCTGTTGTAGACCCTGTATTGGTGTTTCCTAAGAAGCTGCACCACAGGGTGGTCGGCGTGGCTGAGGGAAGACACGCACAGACAATAGCCTGTCAGGCTCCACATACACACAACACACGCAATGTCTTTCACCATATCTGGGGAAAAGAGACATAGTCTCAGACGGTGAACCTGGTATAAATAAACAAACAATAATAATAATATCCAGTAGTGGATTAGCCAACATTCGTAGTAACACATTTCAAACAAACAAAGCAATCTAAATGTTTAAATTTTCTAGGACAAAAACTGAACAGCTTTGATAAAGTATGTCAATCACACAATGAGGAACACAGTGCCAAAGTAGAGAGTGTGACACAATCATGTGCTTGAGCGAAGATAAAATAGATTAGACACGTTACACAACATAATCAAGGGATTGCAAACACAAGTCCGAGCCAAATGTAAAGGGAGGATTCTTATCCTGCCCTAGCAAAGACAGACAGGGACAGTTAATAACCCTATTTTGCTTGATTGCACTTTCGGCGTTCTAACCTGAGTAGGTGAGCCACAAAGCTCGAGACCAAGGTGGTGTCATCGGGGTTCTGCTTCAGGTTGGCTTTCCACTGCTTAGGCCAGTCCTATGAATCCAACACACAAACACTGGTTCATTAGTAGTTACTTTGAGACCGAAGTGGCCTAGGCCCCGTCCACTGACAAGCATGTGTTCGTCTCAGCAGGAAACCCATTAGCAAGGGGTCGCACTGTAAAACTCACATGATCTTGTTCATACTCCAGAACATTGGCGTATAAAAATCTCTGCTCCTGCTCCTCGGGAGTCATTGTCCCTGACGCAGAAAATCGTCTGCAGAGACACACACACACTCACAGGATTAGTGCCAATTATACTATTGAACATGTAAAAAAAAGTAAGCTTTCATATGTCTTTCATTACAGGTCCCATATCCTATTAAACGTTAGACACACTGACATACATAGACATCGGATCCTCTACTTTTTTTTATAATGAAACAATATACACTTAGGATACTGTAGTGTGTATGCTATCTCCCTGATAGGAGTCAATATGTATGTTTATTTATATATTTATGTATATTCTATTTAAAGTTTTGTGACATGATATGTAAACCTGTATTCCTTTGAGACGGGTTAAAAGGGACATTTTTTAAAATCCAGCAAGTGTACATGAGAACTTTTAAGACCTTACCGGTTGGCTTCTTCCTGCAGCCTAAGTCTCCTCTCCTCCATCTTCCTCTGGAGCTAACAAGGGTTTAGGAAGCATTTCACAAACACCGGCACAGTCGGTTCAACATTCCTCAGCCCAACCCATCCTATCTACAAAGCCCAACACCAATTCTACGTCATGGAGCAATCCAGGTTTGCTTCACCAACATTCTTGGTTTTGTGAGTGTTTGATAACATGTCAAAGTGCTGAAAACTACAAGTTGGATGCAGTCAAAACAAGGTAAAAGTGACAAGCACTCATTCTGTTTAGGGTTTAAACACCCACAAAAGATCAGTCTAGTTTAAAAACCACAACCGTGGAGAACCGGCTAATTGACGTGAAAATAGGGCAAATATAACAGACTAAGAAATAGAACTACTGTAGTCTGTAGGCAGGGTCTCAGTGGACTCCAGTGCTTCGTTTGGAGGGTGTTATCATATTTAATTCCAATACTTCCTATCTTTACTTCAGTAACCACAGACTTGTGCCTACTCCAGCTGAAATTTGACATGCACGCACATACAAAGGATACTGCATCCTGCCTTGCCTTAGCAATGATCAAGTTCTCCATCATTTGCCTCTGAAGAGACAGTGTCTGCATTGGGATGAAACACAAAAGAAACAATGACAGATCAACAAACTTATTTGACATTTTTCTTTAAACAGCAAAACAATTAAAAAAGCTTTAATATATACTTTACCACTGATAGGTTAATCTTTGCATTTAGCATACCAAAAGTCCTATGAATATATATAAGTTTGGTCAGGTAGGATTTTGCATTCTCCCCACCACATTTCAACCCTTCACATTACATAATTTACAGTCGGCCATCTATATACATTTACAGAAACATAGCTATTGAACTTAAGCAGATATATGTCAGAGCTAAGTAGTAGCTCTGAAATTCACTGATGACAATATTACATTATTACAATCATTTAGAAGACGCTTTTATCCAATATTAGTAGGACGCCTCACTTTTGGGATTTAAGTTTACATCGTCAACTTTCATAAGAGCACATCTGACCGGTAGATTACAACTTGGCTTCCTGCTATTAGGATACTTTACCAATCTAGCGGACACTTAAACACCACCACTCCATATTTATTCCGATATATTATTAGAAAAGCCGACGTGCGCTTAAGTCAAACGAACTTCAAACACTTTACCTTGACAAATCCCTTGAGTTTTCTCCAATAAGCTCGCATGTCCACTTCGGTATTACGTCGAAACATTTTAGGTATCTAAATCAGAAGATTTCATTCGTGGAAATACAAGTATAACTAACAGATATAAGTCCTCACAACTAAAGCAGTTATCAGTCAATTTGAGAGATCTAGCTATCTGATAAATTTAGTCTAATTGTGTATATATTATACCATGCTTGCAATAACTTTTTACCTACGATATAATTTAATGACCAGCGAAAGTAGCCAAATGCAAGCTATTCCAATAAGTAGATATATTTAATTAAATATTAACAATGGAGCCACTTGTGATGTTCCTTTTCGCCTCGTAGCTGACTACAACTTTACGAACACATACACGGCGAGACAAGGGGATGAAGTGTCCTAGCAAATTGATTGGCGTTGGGGGCGTGTAATTGCGTAAGAATGCTCACCAAAAGTCTTTAACATATAGATTAATTTATTGACATTGAAGATCTGCGAAGTTACTCGATGATGCCATCGTCTAGCATCATATGATGCATAGGTTATTTTTTGCTATGTAGATTAATCGTTTTGTATAAACATTTTAAATATATAATCCACATAGGCCTACCCAGTACTCCAACTCCAACGACGCCTATCTCAATGCAACCAAGATTCTTCTGAATTAATATCTCAATAGCCTAGATGGACAGTTTTTATGGCTAATTCACCTGTAGCTTGATTGGCAAGTTAACTCTTTGTCAGGTAGTCTAGGACAAAATTTGTTATTTCAACATAAATGCTATAAAATAAGTAGAAATACAAAAAGGAAGGTTGCTTGTCCTGGTTAGCTGCTAATTAAAAAAAAAGAAAAGAGGCCAAGGTTTTGGCCAGAGATTAGTAATAACACACGCAAACAGACTAACCAGAGATGTTTTCTGTGTGGCCTGACCGGGGGCGAGTCTGGCCAGGCGAGCTTCATAATTTGCTTTTAACTTCTGGTTCAAACGGGAGGCCTCCTCGATGGGCGTAAGCTCCCTGTCACACACAAGTGAAAACATACATAATGTACTTTTAAATTAAGTCTTCTTAGTATCATCCCAGATTCCCTGTGCGGACGTGCCTCTGCATGAGTCACATTGTCTGTCCTGTACCAAAGTTCTGCTGACACTCAAGATAATCAAATCTGACTGACCTATAATCATTAACGCAATCATTGGACAATGGCAAAAGAGAGTTAAAAGCTATCTTTATAGGATAATGTCTGAGTGGTTGGGTAGACAAACAAATTGACTGATTAGAATGGACAGACAGAATGGGTTATTGTAGCTCACCATGCAGGACTGTATTTAAGCATATAATTGCCTGTCAACAAATGACCATGTATTAGATCTCTGGGATGTTTACTTCTTTGTAAAGCCCCTAAAGCCCTCTGAGTGGCAAGATTGGATCAGACTTACTTTCTGCTCAGTGACTCCACCGCCTGCAGTCTCTGGAAGACTTCGGGGGGCAGGAAGGGGGAAGGTGTGCCCCCTCCCTCGGACAAGACCCTACGATGTCCCTGTTTGGATGGGCTGGGTGTCTTAGTTACCGAATCAGCCAAAGTCTTTGGTGCAGCTGAATGAAAGAATGAATTGGGGATGAGGGAAATGAGGATTGAATATTGTGAATGGTGGATGTTCAGAGCCCACAAGTCATACATGAATGACTATGGTAGAAGTAGGTTGAAGAAGGGAAACAAGTATTGTATGAGGGGATGTTTTCACCGTTTTTTGCATCAGAGGAAGGTGGGGCCATCATCTGGCTGATAGGTGCTGCTGATTGGCTGGTTGAACAGGAAGCCGCAGGGTCAGGTGACTTGTCCCTCCTTTCTATGAATGACTTGGCTCTCTCCAGGCATTGTTCAGCCAGCCTCAGCATTCTCTCCACCTCCACTGCCGCCATCTCCTCTTCTACTAAGAACAAGAGAGGGAAGAGAAAAGCATTGGAGTTGAAACCAAATGGAGTAACGTGAAAAAAACATCCTTGTGAGTGATGGGTTTATGGAGTCTCTGCATCTATTTTTGATTTAATCAAATATCAATATCCATTTCAGTTGAGTTGTTTAGTGGTTAAAGTGATTCATCATATATGGATGAAGCTTGTGCTTTATGTGCTGAAATGATCACTGACCACCGCCTAATGGTTGATAAGGTCGAGCTGTTGATGAATAGGGATTCCACTCCCAACTGTATCCAGTGGAGGCCCTGGTGTGCTCCTCTAAAACAAAGACACTGCACCAGATCCTGTCTAAACTAAAGGTTGTGATGAACTCCTGCTAAAACCATAATGGTAAATTACAACTTGTTTGAATCGAATGAGGGTTGACGTAAAGCGAGAAAGCCTATATCCATCTAAACTTATACAGTCTGACAGCTCCCTGGGAGGAGCCCATGTGTGTGAATTGTTTAGAAAAGTAAGAGTCACAATCTTACTATTATTTTTATTTTACTTTTCCTTGACATAGGACAATGGTGGGGACCCCCGTTTCATCAATAACATTTTATCGAATTAGACTCAGAAGATGAGGGATCTTATACAAAGACTTGACATGTGGCATTCTTATATTTGTAAGAGTAAAATAATAAATGAATGATTTTGGACTTTGGCACTTCTTTATTCAGTTACACGCAATAATCTGCTGACCAAATGTCTGCCCTTACTTGAAACAGAATCCTCCAGAAGGGCATGTGAAATGTAGTTGATGCTCCTCAGGTATTCACTGTAGGCATCCTTGGTGGGCAAAAATGACAATAGTTTTAACTTAATAGGACATGTGTGATTGATGTACAATGTGTGAAACACACTATCAACTCCAACAATGCCAATGTTAGCGAAATCCAAAAGTAATCGTTTATTACATGATCTGGCTGAATAGCCTATAGGTTACAACAATAATTGCAATTATTAGCTACGTTACGATAGATACATGATGTAACCAATAGCGTGTTTAAAGTTCTCATAACAAGTGTTGTAAAATGTCCCAGCTGCCTACTGACTCAGCGTGCCTGTTTGTTTACATTAAAGAAAAGGGACTTCCCTTGGTATTAAACTAGATCGCTGTGGTCAATCACGTGCAAGCCCAAGACGGACAGTAGTTGACTACCTTGTGTCTGTTCCCTGCATCCAGCTGTATCGCTACTTTAGCCATTTTCATGGCATTTTGAAGTGGCTTCATGCCACCGTCTTGACAAGCAGCCGCCATGGGTTACACTGGAGTTGTGACGTAATGTTACGTTTACGTCAATCAAGACGGAAGAGGTGCACAACTGAATGAAACAAGCTTAATAATAATACTAATAAATATATGAATATTTGCAACAACAAAAAATTGCAAAGAATTGTATTTGTAACGTGAATTTGGTTTGACGCAGTGACATTTTTAAAATATATACATTTTTTAAATACAATTCTTTCAAGTTATTTTCAGACAGCGGGTGGCGCTGCATATACTCTAACTCCTTCAATTTATAGTTTTTACTTCCGGGTTTGCTGTTTACATGTAAACAAAGATGTTGATGTGCTTTATCCACATTTTGTTTTAAATCGTAATGTTTGAACCAAACGTTTGTATGTCGTAATGAATGCGTGTAATTATTAAATGTTGCTTTAACGCCAGCTTAATTTAAAGGCGTTATAACGTTGTGGCCAACGTTGTGCCCGATCACACATTCGAAAGGCAGCTCATTTACGCACGGACTCTCTGGCTTTTTATGGTAGCTAGCTCGATTTCCATCGTTAGCTTAGAAGTGTGTCTACCTATCATGAAGAAAAGAGCGAGACGAGCGCTCCACCCTGACGTATCGCAGAAGGTTATCGCGGGGGTCAAAAAGGCACCTGGAAAGAGAGGGAGACCAAAGGCAACACCACCACAGCGCACGAAAAAAGACCTAACTACTGCGGACGTCAACAGTGCGCCAAAGCAATCAGAAAACAGGTCAAAACCGCCTTTAAGTAAGTGTGGAGAGTCAATATCCTTTCCAGACTGCAGCTTTATGCATTTACTACTAATACTATTATCACTACTATCCAGATCCTTGTGGTTGTTTTATTCTGCCAAGTGTGCATTGGAGCTGTGAGAATGAATGAGTAGTGAGTTTTCACCCAAGAAAGTATAGGTGGATAAATAGCAATGGTCTGCCTCTGCTGATCAGGGATCTAATCTCACTAGGGCCTCCTTCAGTCTCCTTTAGCCTGCACTCGTCTCACCCCTTCTTAACCTCTTATCTGTTTGTTACTCTGCAGGAAGACTCTCCACAGAGCTTTGTCGTCTCTGCCATGGAAAGTTTTCCCCGCGCAGCCTGCGACACGCGTTCAATAAGTGGCCAGGGCTGTCGCATCAAATCCCCGAAGCTGACAGTCTCCCCGATGGTCCGCCGACGGTCCCGTCGCCGCCTGTTTTGTTCCACACTGACTTTCAGCAGCTGGTCGGGGTGCCGCTGGATCGGGACCCGAGGCTTTCCCAGTTTGTCTGTAAGACATGTCACACCAACTTCTACAAGTGTCATGGCATCTTGCTGCGCTTTTTGCAGAGGGTCAACCTGCTGCCTGCTGGGAAAGAGAGTACCAGTGATCGGTAAGGAGAGAGAGGACTGTTGACAAGAAAAATCATTTTATATTTAGAATTCACATCATACATATGTACATTCACTAGAGTAAACACACCTTGTATTGACCTTTGCATGAGAGAGAGTCAAAGTAGGTTGTTGACTTTTCTTTTTTTAGATCTTTAACCTGTTTGTTGACTGTTAATCAATAGTGCTGCAAGAGAGATAGAACATGATACAATTTGGTTCTACTTCAGATTAAATTCCAAGTGTCCTGAGCCAACAGAGAAGCACAGCTCAACATGTAAGTCGATGGATCTTCTTAACAATCAATAGTATAGAAAAGCAAAGTGTGTGTTTTCTTTGCCCATATAGCCCTTGCGCCTGTCTATACGCAGGAGTTTAGTGTCCTCACAGCATGAATTTGGCGGATATTGATATCGTACTAACAAGGACCCCTCTCTTTTAATTCACACCTGATGTGTTCTGTGCTAATCTATTCTATTTTATTATAATCTACGCTACTCATATTTCATGTAGTCTCCTCTGATCCCTGTGCTATCCCAGCCTTGTCCCCCATCACCTCGGATCCCAAGTGCCTGCTTCGCCTGGTGGCATGGGCCCACCACCACGGCGAGGCCTGCCATTCTTGCCCAGACCTGAGGGAGGTGCTGGAGAGCCAGTGTTACGGCTCCGTCAGGGCCGTGTGGCGCTGCGTGGATGGACACAGCTACGAGATGGACGCTCGGGGCAGCAGCGACGTCCTAAGCAAGACCCAAGCCAGAGCCAACGCAATGCAGGACTCGGGTAGGAGATGGCGCTTTCGTCTTTCAAAGAACCACCATGTTGTTGGATACATAGACAAAAAAATGCTCGAATCAACTGTTATATTTCTAACCACTGCAGACTTAGTTTTAGACTAAATTTCAAGCTAACTGTCCTTTATGGATGAATACTGTTTTCATAGGGAGCGGTGCCCTGAGTGAAGGCGTGACCACAGAGCAAGAGGAGGGAGAGGAGGAAGGAGACAATGTGATGCCAGTGAGCAGTACAACCACAACCATCATGTCCCAGGCCAGCCCAGCAGCAGTCAGCATGCACACACAGACCTCAGCCCACTCAGACTTAACTACAATCTGCACTGATGGTAAGGACAGCGCCGTATGGTGCTGCGTTCATTTGTTGGGTATGAAATATGAAAGGATTTGATGGGTTTTTTTGGTATAAATTCCAGCTCCCTACTTTACATGAGTTGAAACCAAGTTTTGCAGCTTTGCTCCAGGAAATAAACACGTTACATGAATCACGTTACATGGTCGGCCTGTTTCCTAGAGTTTCTAGGTAGTGAAGAGTTGCCCCTGTCCCCAAATATGGCTACTTTGAATGATGGGACAGAGGATAGCGACCTCTCGGACAGGTGAGTAACCCAGGTGTTCCCGTCTTGCTCCATCCGACTCGGGACAAATAAAAATCCTTTCACTGTTAAGATTAAGCCTGCCGGCATATCATGTTAAAGAGAACAAGATGTCTTTGTCTGGAGAGAACTGGCACAGCTTTTGTGCTGATGCCACTTGGTTGACACTGTAGTGAGACAGCATTGTGTCACATTGCACATATAAAAGCTTGAGTAAAGGCTGTTGTGTAACAACTAGTTCTTTTTAAACCCCAGGGACATATGCATTGTGGAGAATTTGAATAAAGAGAGGAAGACGGTCTCCTCAGACGACGAACTGTTTGAACCTCACCCGGCAAAAAGGTAAGAGGAACTGTTGATTCAGCTCCAGGTAACGTTGTTTAACTGTGTCGATCTTCAATTACCACATATTGAAGTGAGGTGGGGGGGATTTTTGTATTCCAAGGCCCCGGAAATTAACGGCCACCAAAAAGAGGCGACGAGCTGCGAAGACTCCTCAGGAACCTAAAGTCAGAAAGAAGCCTGGCCCCAAGCCTGGCTGGAAAAATAAGTCTAGGCCTAAAGGGTACAAAGATACACTCAAGTTGACCTCATGCATTATGCTGATAGAAATATGTCTTTTAAAAACACTGAAGTATTTGCACACTATACATATAGCAGTGACTCGGCAAATAAAATACCAAGCTAACAAAACTGTCTACTGAAAATGTAAGCAGATAGAAATAGAAACTTCCACTTAATGACCTATTATTTTTTACAGTCAGATGAGACTAAAAGAAGATACTCATTAGTCGTGTTCTTCCTTTCCAGAGAAGAGCTTCCTAATATCTACAAATGTCCATATCAAGGCTGCACCGCTGTGTACCGAGCACCGGATGGGATGAAGGTACGAAACAAACGCACCATTTAAGGAATGCTTTTTAAAACCGGGGCAAAATGTGCAAACCCCATCCACACTAAATGTACAGGTGATAAATGTACAGGAAATACTAATATTTCAGACATGTTTTTCTGACCGCACTGGGGGTTTTGTTTTCTACTCTGCGACACTTTTCAGAAACACATCAAGGAGCACCACGAAGAGGTGAGGGAGCGGCCATGCCCCCACCCCGGCTGCAACAAGGTCTTTATGATCGACCGCTACCTGCAGAGACATGTCAAACTCATTCACACAGGTAACAAGGATTCCTTAGTAAACCAGCACGGCCTGAGACTGTGTCCAACAGGATCATTTCCAAATCCCTCCTTGTGTGTCTCTGTATTCTCAGAGGAGAGGAACTACATCTGTGACCAGTGTGGACAGACCTTTAAACAGAGGAAACACCTGTCCGTCCATCAGATGAGACATTCGGGAGCCAAGCCACTACAGTAAGCATAGAGGGAATTGGAGACGTTTTCCTTTAGTCAATTTCTATTCTATATTCTATTCTATGTTCTATTTCTATATTCTAATTCCATTTACCCCTCATTTGGCTCTTTGACTCTGTTCGGTTGTATTCCTGCCTACTTATTATTTTTGCTGTTCATAAACATTTGTCCGTTAAGAAGAGGGTGGTTGGGGGAAATGGCTTGACATCCATTTCAAGTTTGCCTTTGCCCTCTCGACCCACAGGTGCGAGGTGTGCGGCTTCCAGTGTCGCCAGCGCGCCTCCCTCAAGTACCACATGACCAAGCACACGGCGGAGGCCGACCTGGAGTTCGCGTGCGCGCTGTGCGGCAAGCGCTTTGAGAAGGCGCACAACCTGAACGTGCACATGTCCATGGTGCACCCGCTCACGCAGGGCTCCACCCCCCACCAGATGCTGTACCAGAGCAACCACACGTTCACCGTCACGAGCGACGCGAGGCAGTGCAGCAGCTGACACTGAGGGGACTAGTAGCGGAATGACCTTTTAAGGACATCCTATGGATAAAAAAAAAAAGAAGTTGAATGTCTATCGCTTTGAGCAGACATTTTCCTTATGGACTTTGGCTAGGGATGTCAGTGAAGCGGTTAGTGCGGCTCTTCTCCTCTGATAGAGGATCCATTCGATGGTTCCTGCGTCGAGTCAGTGGAGATAATCACCTGTGCTTTTATTCATTTGGCATCCATGCCAAGAAACTGTTTGGACCTCCTTCTTTTGTTGTTTATTGTTTTATAGAGATTATGGCTATAGCGTTTGCATTGCCTTTATTCTCGGTGCATCCTTACACGTGACGAACAGATTTTTCATTGTAAATAAATGTTTTTATTAAGTTATTATATTCTGTATTTCTTTGAATTGTACAATTGAAAAGGGCTTCAGTTACTTATCCTAAATGTATTCAAAAATAATTAATAAACAGTGTGCTGCATAAATATTTTTACAAAGCGGTGCTTACCATTGTCTAACTCGCAACGCAAACACCTCAGCACACAGAACGTAAACTGCTAAAATGTTTTTCACGCTTCGTCCGAGTCCCTGTGCTGTGATCGCTGGCTCACATTAACTGTTGCCAACCGAGAGTCAAGAGGGCAAGTTCTCCAGGGCCAAGACTGGCACCTGGTTCTCACGGGGCCCTCAGAGGAAGTCCATGTCCGGGCTGAGATTTGGGGGGTCGAGGTGAAAGGACAGAGCAGTCGATACCTCCGGGTCCAGTTCAGCACACTGGGCCTCCAGCTGAAAGGAAACCGGGGAAATATTCATTATCAGTGTGCTTCCACTACAGACTACTAGTCAGTATGAACTGACTTCGAGCGATATTGAATGTATTAGACAGAAATATCTGCTGTATTCGCTGGCGTTGGTGCACAAGTGGTGTAGTTTCTTGGTACCTGTGCCAGTTGAGTGGAGGTCAGAGAGAAGGGTCCAGAAAGAGAGATGGTCTTCAGGAGAAACTGCTGGGCCTGACTTAGAACCTGAGAGGGGTCAATCTGGTAGAATAAAAAAAAAAAAAAAAAGATATAGTCTGACAAATGTAATAGTATAAATGGGTGTTTATTGAGGTCATTCAAATGTGGAACCTTGGCTTTAAATATGTAGTCCCTTCTTTGATCAACAGCACCGTCGCTAAATAGCCTTGACTTAGCGATCAATGATCAAACATCATCAAAGGTGAGTGAGTCACCTGACGGTTTCCGGCCTCTGGGATTGGAGGAGGAGTGTGTCCATCCAGGAAGAGCTTGAAGAGGGCGATGTAACAGAGCACTGCCGTGTGGAGGAACCCCGTGAGTCTGGCCGCCTTCTCTGTCACCTCGGAACTCAGCTCCACCATCACGCTACCAAAACACAGCGCATGTGGAGAGCGTGGACAACCCTAATACACCGCACTCGGTACTTTGGCTCTCCTTTTCGACATGCTTACATTATTAGTGTTTTTATCGTTCTTTCTTTACCTGTAGAAGGCCAGAGGTAGCAGCCGGCTGTACTCATCTGGTGTCACCATGGTGACACACTGGTAAACACCTTGTTCTATAGCGAGGGGTGGGGGTGGGGGGTGGAGAAATTTTTCCATGTAATACAATCTGCTACACCATCTGAATGTTTTACATATCATTTGACCAGGTATATAAATGTTACCTTGTCCAGGGTTATTGAAAAGCAGCAGCCAATCAGATGACTCCACCAATACAGACACGATGTCTGAGCAACTCTCCCTGGTGCTCTGGTGGTTCTGCACATCCTAAACACAAGTAACAACACTTTGAAGAGCTCCTCTTGTGGCAGGAATAGGTATGTGATCTTTTTTATAGAATAAGCCTGAAAAGGATAGGTTAAGAGGTGTTGTATGTTCTAAAGTAGTTGTATGCATTGTTTATTCCATAATGTACAAATAAAATTGTTTTAAATATTTAATAAATGGTTATATGATTACAAAATGATGTAATGGATTAATTCCAGTGTTCTAGGGTGTGAGTGTGTGACCTGAGGATGGAGGAAGGCAGCGAGGAGGTCTGTCAGGCTGAGGAACAACAGAAACACAAGGGCCTGAGGACAAAACATAACAGACGCAGAAATGAACCTGTGGCAGTTGTAGCACTCGACAATACCATACTGAGTGCTTTTGTTTGACATTGTGAGGCAGAGGATTCCAAAGGTTCAAAGGTACACTGTTAGCTGTACAGTCAGCAGAACGGAAAAAAAGTTACATCTTTTTCATGTGGCATGCCAAGTTCAGCAATGACAACTGAGGCTGATGTGAAGAGACATGAGATTATTGAGTTTACAATTATAGTACAGACTCAGACTGGCAAAGCAATTTGTATAGACTATCTATTTTTATTTTCTCTTAAAACAAAAGGACTTGTTCCTGTTGTTTATGCTGATTTGTCAATTCAAAATCCATACGTTGACACCGTATTATAAAAAAAGGTTCCATGGTCTTCAACCATAGCAAGTCAACACATAATTTTCGCACGTTATTTTACGCCATTTCTCAAAGTAGCAATGAAGGGTGCAGCGGTCTCTGCATGGCACCCTCTTCTCACCTGTCGGTACTGCTCCTCCTTCAGCAGGCCCCTGAACATCTCCAGCTGGCCCCGCTGGTCCAAGCCTGGGTTTGAACCTCTGTCCAACCAGACACAGTGCATACAGGCTGCCAGCAGCAGGGGTGGAGCGGACACCCCTGTAGAGGACATCGCCCTCTCTGGGCTTCAAGTAAAAAATACAGCATGATTATTTCTCACTACGCCATCGACATCAATGTTGAATGACTGAATGATCAATGAAGTAAATGTCTACAATAGGTTACTATACGTGTTGATTTAAGGCACAAGCTCTACATCTCTATTTTATGAATGTCAAGACTTCCTGAGGTAATCCAATGCATTATTATTAGAGAGACAACATTGTAATATCCATCCATCCATCCATTTTCCGCCGCTTATCCGGGGCCGGGTCGCGGTGGCAGCAGGCCCAGCAGGGAATTCCATCCGTCCCTATCCCCAGCAACGCTTTCCAGATCCTCC
>JAVQIZ010144723.1:0-10705 GCA_036023535.2 Galaxias brevipinnis | reverse complement strand
AGAGTCAGAGAGAAGGTACCAGGTCCACCAGTACTGAGAGAGTCAGAGAGAAGGTACCAGGTCCACCAGTACTGAGAGAGTCAGAGAGAAGGTACCAGGTCCACCAGTACTGAGAGGTTGAGAGAGAAGGTACCAGGTCCACCAGTACTGAGAGTCTCAGGAGGAGCTTCTACCCTCAGGCTACCCCGGATCCTTAATGAGAACGCCACTAGCCCCGGACCCCAAGCCATACATACGCACAATAAGAACAATTGAATAACTGAGAGTGTATTCACTACTCGTGTGTTACTTTGCACAACGTAAACATTGGACACGATATTCGCAATATCTTTGCAATTTGTATTACTCTTGTACACACAGGTTCTCTTGTTCTTGTTGCACATTACGTAGCTGGCGGGTTTATATTTCATTGTCTTGTACTGTACCGTATACACATGACAAATAAAAACAAACTTTGAACTTTGATTGACGCAGTAAAACTTTGTGGCCAACGAAGGCTTGATTAATAAATAATCCCAACAACCACCATTTGTCAGTAATAAATCTAGCAGCAACAAATCAAATCTCATGGATTAACTCCAACTAAAACCAGGCTATTCTCATCAGAGTTACTGAGTATGAGCAAACTAGGCTGGTAATCAAAGTATGAGAAACTGATTAGTGACAAAGTGACATGCAATCGAAATATTTGTCCCTTTACATATCAGTTTTTTATATGGCCAGACCAACCAATCAGATTAAACTGTTGTAAAAAAAAATCTGATTATTGGGGGGGGGGGGTGAATCGGGGTCGGTTTGGTGGGACAGTCGGAGAGTGTGGTGGGGCATTGTCCAAGACTAAAACCAGGCCCGTTGCCCAGTGCAAGGCCAGCCTGTCAAGAGTTACAGCAGTACCCTAAAAGGACCACTAGAGGTCAGACTACACCCAGCAGTTCACAGGAGGCAAGCATAGGAGCGTTAGAGTAAGATAGAGATGAAAATGTGATGGACAACATGCAATAGTCAAGTAGTAGTTTCGTTAATCTTGGGATGTGGAAACATTACATAAGGAAAAGCATGGACAAAGAGAGAGAGCTGAGCTAGCGGACAACGTGCAGTGTGTGCTGAGCCATTCTGTGGGGGACTGACTTTAGGGTTTCCTTAGGACAGACTGTAGACATTTGTTGGATCATAACACATTCGAAATATTCGTTTTTTGTTTTATTTTCTTTATTTTGCTTTGTTTTTATTTTCATTTGTATTATGTGCCTTAATACACAATTAACACAATAAATAAATGATATCTAGCCTATTTCTCCAGACCGAGATCGCTCAGGGTTACAGCAATACCCCAAAAACAACCACTAGAGGTCAGACTTAGCCCAGCAGTTAAAACAACCACTAGAGGTCAGACTCAGCCCAGCAGTTAGTTCACAGGATTCTAGAATAGAAGCGTTACAATTTGCTCACTCAACTGTGACACTCGACTCAAACAAGTTCACTATCACTACTGACGTTACATCAACAAAACTCCTGTAAAAAGCGGACCTAACTCTTAACTGTCTCTCAAGTTCATGTGAGAGAGAGAGAGAGAGAAGGTAGAGGGGGGGTCTAGTAGAAGGAGAAAATAAATAAAAAGCTAAAGGATTGGGGGGGGGGGGGGTCCTGCCAGTGTGTTTCTCCAAAAGCCTGGAGGCAACCAACACACCATATAAGGTCATTAAAGAGTGACAGTAGAGAAGAGGGGACTAGAGGAAGAGACAGAAGATCAGAGGGGATAGAAAAGGGGGGAAGAAAGTAAGATAAGGATGAGACAAAGAGAGTAGGATAACCTCTAGGAAAAAAGAGGGCCAAGGGAGAGAAAGACTAAGAAAGAAAGAGAGTGAAAGGGGAGTGGAGGTATAAAGAGAGAGGGAGGAAGGGGGGGTAGAAGTATAGAAAGACAGAGGAATAGGAGGGTGAGACAAAGAGAGGGAGAGGAGAAATGAAAAGTATAGAAAGACAGGAATAGGAGAGAGAGAAAGTGAGGGAATGACAAGCTTAGAAAGACCGAGGAATAGGAGAGAGGGAGAGAGGTAGAGAGAGAGAGAGACATGCCAAGCTTAGAAAGACCGAGGAATAGGAGAGAGGGAGAGAGGTAGAGAGAGAGAGAGAGCGAGAGAGAGACATGCCAAGCTTAGAAAGACAGAGGAATAGGAGAGAGGGAGAGAGAGAGAGAGAGAGGGAGACGGTGTGTCTTGGCAGGGGTTTGCACTTTGCAGACCCCTATGACTTCATTATAAAACCAGCAGACACAGTGAAGGCCCCATTAAAGCCATGGGCGCTCTCTTCTCATCATCAACCCTCCCTGCCTCCCTCACTTCAATTTAACTCAAATGAGCTTTATTGCCATGATAATATTAACATGCACATGGCCAGAGCATGACAACAAAAGAAAATACAACACTGTGGCTGGGCCAAGCACACAAACACACACACACACACACACACACACACACACGATAATCTCACTCTCTCGCTTTCTCTCTCTCTCTCTATCTCTCTCTCTCCTTTCTCTCTTACAAATCAAATCAAAGGTGCTTCACTGTCATGACAGGTGTCGTGGGTACGTTGCTATGGGAATACATTTTAAAGATTTCGCCCATTTCTTTACCTGTAAAAACCATAGCACACCTATCGCTGTCTAAGACATCACTGTCTTTATGATCAATGTCTGTAGGATCAATATCTGTAGGATCAATATCTATATAATCAATGTCTGTGTGATCACTGTCTGTAGGATCAATGTCTGTATGATCAATTTCTGTAGGATGAATGTCTGTATGATCAATTTCTGTAGGATCACTGTCTGAGAGATCACTGTCTAAAAGATCACTGTCAAGACAAACATTTAAATTGTGTCTACGTATGTGTGTATGTGTGTGTGTACGTGGGTGTGTCTGTGTGAGAGAGAGCTGATGTGAGTCCGGGGGGTTGGCGGTATCGTTGGACAATCTAAACTTTAAAATGTATCTATGCATGTGTGTGTGTGTGTGTGTGTGTGTGTGTGTGTGTGTGTGAGAGAGAGAGAGAGAGCTGAGTCTGGGGGTCTACGGTATCAGAGGACAATCAAGCTATAATCTGTAGCTGTGTGCGTGCGTGTGTGTGTGTGTGTGTGTGTGTGTGTGTGTGTGTGTGTGTGTGTGTGTCAGAGCGCTGCTGTGAGTCTGGGGCTTGACGGCATCGGTACAGTCATTACATATTCTAACATGTTTTGACTTGCGGTTCTATTGTTAAGGTGTGGTGGAGGGATAGATAGTGTTACCATGGGAAACACTGGGCGTAAATATAGCATTTACAGTTAACCAAACGTGGGACGAAGACTACGGGGAACAAGATAATAGCAAGATATAGACATATGCTGTAGTTTCATTAGAGTATATAAATAACTTAGTAGCTTTAGCTAATCTAGACCGTAGTGTGATGTGTGAATATTATATATCAGAAAAGAAGAGGAGTAATCAGACAAGAAAGAGTAAAAAGAGCATTATTCCAAGCACTTTGAAAAAGAGAGCTGAGGTAACTGGTCCACAAGACAGTCTATCTATGGAATAATCAATAACTATCAGGGGAGGGTTCAAATGAATTCACTGCGTTTTGTTAGAACTGGAATTCACCTTTTTAACTGTGAGTTAGCCCTCGCTGTTGTTGGTTTGAATGAGGAAGACCTTGCTGGGAGGCATGCATTACTAACGGAGGGTGTGATCACTTGACAGGTGAGAGGAAGTCTGGAGGACCGAGGGGAGGGGGGGAGGGGGGGGGGTGATAAGACGAGTGAGACTGGGTGGTTCTCGACGTGTTCTGTCGGTGACAAGTCGACAAGTCCAAGCTTTAAGCTGTATCTGGGTGGGGTCGGTATGTGTGTGTGTGGGTGTCTCTGTGTGTGAGTGTGTGTGTCTTTGTGTGTGTGCTAATGTCTTTGAGGGGTGACAGTATGAGCACAGTCATGCCTTGTAAAGTTTACCGGCTGACTGTTCTCTTGTTAGGGTGTGGTGGACAGATATGCCGTGTAGCCATGGGGGTATGCATGAAGACGTAAATAGAATGATTATTTAGCAAAGTTATACATATGATGACATCGTTAGATATACAGTATCATACCATTTATGGGAGTGGGGGCTGGGTGGGGTTAGGTGAGGTGGGTGGTAAACGCCAGAATAACCCATGCAAATTGAACACCCCCAAAGTGTATCGAGGTGTCTACATTTCATAGTGTTAAATGCACTCAGATTTAAACACTAACTCCCAAGTTACTCGCAGACAATGTGATTTCAAAACCACCAAGTCTTACAACCACTTATATCCTGAAAAATGGTAGAACCATCGCTAACTCAATAACACAAAACCCCTTCAGTTGTTGTTTCATACAGCCTGTTTGTTTGATCGTAAAAAAACAACAACAATCGTTAAAGTAAAGAAGCCTTCTTGCGGTGGCACGTCTCTGCTACTCGTTGACTTTGTGGGAAGCAACTTTAGACAGTTCTTCAAGTGCATGTACGGAAGGTGTATGCATTATAACAGAACGACGATAACGTGTATTTCAATGTAGGCATGTGATACATTAGCGTGTTGTGTTCTCTGTGACGTGACGCTTATGAACACGCGTGTGTCGTGCACGTGTCGCGTGTGTGTTGTGACTGACCGTGCTGTTTGGCGAGGGCGTGTTCCCGTAGAGAGGTCGGCTCGGCTTCCTGTCGCTGTAGTCGGGCGGCGGCAGAAGAACAGGCTCCTCCTCTTCCTGTAGACGGGCCTCACTGACACTCCGCACCGGAGTCCCGAAACTGCCGAGAGGAGGAGGAGAAGAAGAGATGAAGAAGAAGAAGATTGTTTTATACGTTTTCTATGTGTTTTATGTTCTATATAGGATGAAAAGTGAATCACATTATGTTTTGATTTGATGATAAAGTTTACGAATGATGTGTGTGTGTGTGTGTGTGTGTGTGTGTGTGTGTGTGGGTTACCTGTGTGTGACCATTGGTTCTGTGTATGGCCTGCAGTAGGACGAGGGAAACCAACCACGTCTGTAATACATCAAACAGAAACAGAACGTCAGATCCATCACACAGTCGCCTGCGTTACATCCAACACGCTTAAGTCAATTATTAAATATCAAATATTGGATGAATGCAAAAAAATAAAAATAAAAAGCACAGGCTGACTTTGAAGTGACTGTTTTGATGTTTGGCCGAGAACAGGAAAGAAACACTAGAGAGAGCGAATGGGAAAAAAAATAAAGTATGTGATTCGTTGCTAAGGAACAGCGGCCGCTGTTTTCCCCGTAATGCTGCACTGTCACAGATGATGATGTTAAAAGGCTGGCCGTTCCATTTTCAGAACCGGCCTAATGGCAGAGCCACTGTCAGATGTACAGGGTAGAGGCAGAAACAGCTTAATGACAGAGACACTGTCAGATGTGCAGGGTAGAGGCAGAAACAGCTTAATGACAGAGCCACTGTCAGATGTGCAGGGTAGAGGCAGAAACAGCTTAATGACAGAGACACAGATGTGCAGGGTGGAGGCAGAAACAGCTTAATGACAGACAGATGTGCAGGGTAGAGGCAGAAACAGTTTAATTACAGACAGACAGATGTACAGGGTAGAGGTAGGATTTCTAACTCAATTTTTTCTCAGAGACAAGACAAAACGTGTCTTTGTAGACTTTCCTCCTTTTAGTTAAGGCTTTCATAACGGTAATGAGCTCTCAGAAGGCTACAAAGGGGTTGACTCAAGCCTGCCGAAACATACTGCACACCTTTCTAAAGAATGACTTTGAGGTGACCAATTTTCAGAGAGTCGCTGCAATTATAGCACCTTAGACATACAGTAGTCTGGTTAAAAAGCGGCTCTTTATTTGAGAGATTTGGCGTGTGATTGGTGCATCAATAACACTTGTCAGATTTAACTAAACACCAACTGAACATAACGGATTGAAACTCTCAAGTCAGACGAACTATCAAACTATTAAACTATGAAAACTGTTGTTTTGCTTTAAAACCACACATATATGTTTTTCCCAGTTCAGCGGGTAGGTCAGCATTTCCCAACAGGTGTGCCATGGAATTTAGGGAAAGTCTACCACTGAAGTAAAAAAATATTTTGTATTGAGTTTGACTCACTTTTACGTCTGGGGTGTGCCGCTAAGTAAATAAGTGTATGTAAGTGTGTGCTGTGGTGGGTTGGAAAAGGGTGGGAAACGCTGGGCTAGGTGTTAGGGCTCAGACCGCTCACACTATAGTTTACATTAAAATGAACTGAGTAGGCCTCCTTTGGCTTCACCTTAGCGTTTGTGTGACAAACCTATCCAGCCATTGTTAAATGTGCTAGTGGAAAACTTCACCCTTTGAGACAATCAATAATAAAAAATAAAAAAATCTGACTTAGTAGTTGATATTTTTCACAACCTTAGCATACGCTATGCCAATACAGTTATCAGGTTGGATATGTTCATATTTAGCTTAAATTTTGCTGGCTGACAAGAACCTGCCTTTTAACAAACTCACACACATACACGTATGCACACACACACACACACAAACACACACAGTCTGAGTGAGGAGCAGTCCCGTGTGAAGGTTATGAGGAAGGGTGAAGGTGAACAGGGGGTCAGCCGAATTGCTTTTCCCACCTTTCTGACATATTCAATTCTCTTTTCTGTTGCTTTGCCAGTCAAACACGGGAAGGTGCCAGATACAAAACTGCAGCAAGCATGAAGAGCTATCTGAGTGGTAAACTTAAACACAGTGTCTTTCATTGCTGTGTGTGTGTGTGTGTATGTGTGTTTGTGTTCTTTTGGAACAGTTTTCAAAGTTAACGTGGAGCAAGGGACTGTGTGTGTGTGTATGTCACAGTAAAACTGTCTTGCACACAGACACACACACACACACACACACACACACACACACACACACACACACACACACGGTCAACATTGCTGTGTTTGAGTAGGTGTGTGTGAGAGAGAGTTTTATTGAAGACAGTTTTCAACGTTAGCACGGAGTGAGGACAAAAGTCAGGAGGAGAAAACACGCACACTGACACACACTCTCAATCACGCACATATTTACAGAGATACGCACACAAACAAACACATGCCCGTCCTCACACATCGACGTAAGGCAGAGAGTCCTGTCAAGCATTCCTGACGTGTTCTGCGTATCTAGTCAGAGACAAATCGTTGCGGAGGGAAAAGAATGAACGGATGGACAGCAGGAACCAGAAAGGCCGTCTGAGAAATGTCAAACACTCACGTGTGTTATCGTAGCACACGTGTGTTGGCACGGCAACAAACGGTGCTTCGCTAAGAGCGTGTGCTAATCCTGGGAAATTTCTTGAAATGAACTTCCGTGTATAATGACTGTCACAGTGCGGGGGTTTCTCTGTGTGGGCCTGTGTAATGATTCGTTTCACCTGTTCCTCATTTACCTGTGGATGTCTGCCCCGCTCTGATTAGTTTCACCTCGTTCCTCGTTTACCTGTGATTGTCTGCCCCGCCCTGATTAGTTTCACCTCGTTCCTCGTTTACCTGTGGATGTCTGCTCCGTCCTGATTAGTTTCACCTCGTTCCTCGTTTACCTATCCTCTTGTGTGTGAGTGTGTGTGTGTGTGTGTGTGTGTGTGTGTGTGTATGGTGTGCCTGTCCCATTCCCTCTGGGCCAGTCTCATCTTTGTCACTTCCCTGTCAAACGTTCCAGTGGTTACCCTTGTGTCTGCCGTTACCCCGTTAACGATCCTGTCCGTTTCCCGACCTCGCGTTTGCCGGCCCTTCTGTGTATTAGTTAGCCTTTGATTACTGCTTGCCCTGCTGCCAACCTTCCATGTATTCTGGACAGCGCCTTTGCCTCTACCCGGAACTGTTTGCCCTTCTACTGACTGCCTGCCCATGTATCGAACCCCTTTGTCAAGTAAAGACCTTATGTTGAGCTGTACCTCTGTGTGTTTGAGCCCGATTGAGTCTGCCTCTTTGAGTCTGATTGAGTCTGCCTCTTTGTCTGATTGAGTCTGCCTCCTACAGTCGTTACACTGACTTGGTCTACTGACAACAGTTTTGTTTTTTTGCTATGTTTTGTTTTTTCAGCCGTGTCAGAGCCGTGAAAGTGTTGAGTGATGAGACGTATCATTCGCTATTGTAGCAGGGTTGATGTCTAGGCAGGTCGAATAAAAGAAAACACTACCTGCCAAAAGACCTCCATATTCTAAACCAGATTTTTCCCCCAAAAAGGATTTAATTGTCAACCAACCGATCAATCAATCAATCATTCAACCAACCCAATTCATCCATCGTTCGACCAATCAATTTAATCAATCAATCACACGACCGAACCAATTCACTTCATCCATCATTCAACCAACCAACCAATCAGTCTAAACGACGAAACCATTCGAACCAATCAATCCCAAACGATGAAACCATTCAAACCAATCCCACTCACTGCTGTGTGTTCTCCAGCTCGCCGTACAGCCAACCGTCTTTCTCTTCCTGGATGAGCAGGGTGATGACGTCGCCGTCGTCGAAGCTGAGCAGGGTGTCGTTGTTTCCTGCCGTGTGAGGGAAGATGGTCTGCACGCGAGGCTGCTGCTGCTTCCTGGTGCCGTCGCCCACGTTCAGGTCCGACGACACGGAGCCGGACTGCGACAGACTGTCCTCCTCCAGGCTGCCTATGTCTGGGGAACATCATCAATATCAAACAGATCAATATAGGGGTCACCAATATTAAACATATCGGGGTTATCAATATTAAACATATCAATATAGGAGTCATCAATATTAAACATATCAATATAGGGGTCATCAATATTAAACATATCAATATAGGAGTCACCAATATTAAACATATCAATATAGGGGTCATCAATATGAAACATATCAATATAGGGGTCATCAATATTTAACATATCAATATAGGAGTCATCAATATTAAACATATCAATATAGGGGTTATCAACATTAAACATATCAATATAGGGGTTATCAATATTAAACATATCAATATGATAGATCTGTCCTCCAGGCTGCCCTGGTCTGGGGGAACATCATCAATATTAAACATATCAATATAGGGGTCATCAATATTTAACATATCAATATAGGGGTCATCAATATTTAACATATCAATATAGGAGTCATCAATATTAAACATATCAATATAGGAGTCATCAATATTAAACATATCAATATAGGGGTTATCAACATTAAACATATCAATATAGGAGTCATCAATATTAAACATATCAATATGATGGTTAGGGTTATGGGGTGATGGTTAGGGTTAGGGTTATGGGGTTAGGGTTACCCGAGTTGAGGTCAGAGGAGGTGATGGAGGTGCCGGGGTTAGGGTTAGGGGTACCTGAGTTGAGGTCAGAGGAGGTGATGAGGGTGTGGGGGGGTTTCCTGGTTGAACATGCTGGCCAGGGGTTTAGGGTTAGGGTTATGGGGTGGGGGTGGGGGTTAGGGTTACCTGAGTTGAGGTCAGAGGAGGTGATGGAGGTGCGGGGGGCTCCCTGGTTGAACATGTTGGCCAGAGGGCTGATCTGAGCCTTCAGCTGAGGAGCTGGAGGAGGATTCATCAACTCCAAGTTGTTCTGGAGAAGACAAATGTTGCAATGAAAATACTTTTATTATTATTATTATTACTATTGTCTTTATTATTATGATTGTTTGTTATAGTAGTAATAAGAAGCACCATCAACTAAAAGTAGTTCTGGGTTAGGGTTAGGGTTAAAACATAATAAATAAAAAACAACATAAAAAAATATTATAATTACTAATTATTGTTAGTAGTAGTAGTTTTGTAGTTCTAGTACCATTATTAGTATTGTTATCCAATATACATATCTTATTAAATGCTTTGCGAGTATTTCAGCACACACACGTAATATCAGCTGTTCCAGCTATAAATAAAAGCTGATACAAGCTGGTGTGAACTTTATCTCTGGGTTAAAAAGCGACCGATTTTTCCCGTGGCTCGTGGCCAACACAGCCAATTTCTAGTTTCCACACAAAATGTCTTCTGCTATCGCTCGTGTTGCCCTTTTCTACGAGATAAAGCTGCAGTTGCATAATAGGCTGGTAGATAGCAGAGAATGCTGCTTTAAAACAGATATAGACTGTTATCTCAAATAGGAGTTTCCTCATAGAGCGTGACAGATAATAAGCATAGGTGAAGTTTATGTTGGATCCAAAGCACTTTACAATAACGTGTTTTGCTTCATACAGATAAAAATAGATTTTATGTTGCTTCCTGTCTGACAATTTTGTAAGTTTTGATTTCAATTGCAAAAAAACTGCTGTTGGGTACCTTGATTGAACAAATATATAACAAAATGAACCCAGTTCACCTCTGTAACGATTGAATATTATGAAAACCCCTCTATCCTAAAAATGTGACCTTTGGGAAACAGTTTTCAAAATGTCCCCACACTATCTCTTTGATGACGTCACAGGATGTGATGTCACTCACCCGGTTGTAGCGTTCGACGAGGGGAGAGAGTTGGGGGGTGTTGGACACGGGGGTGCGGATCCCCTCTATCATGGTGAGCACTGTGTCGGGGACCTTGGTGGCGTCGCTACACTTATCCTGCCAGCTGGGAAGCTTGACCGCCAGTATCTCTTTGGCCTGTTGGGAGGGAGGGAGGGAGGGAGGGAGGGAGGGAGAGAGAGAGAGAGAGAGAGAGAGAGAGAGAGAGAGAG
>JAVQIZ010144690.1:0-32452 GCA_036023535.2 Galaxias brevipinnis | reverse complement strand
CACAAACACAAACACACACGCACACGCACACGCACACAAACACACACACACACACACACACACACAGTTTACAACATCCTGCATCGCCAGCAATAATATGTAGGTTTTATGCATGCAGGCCTAGAGTTTTTCTTTCCACAATCTGTCCTCAGGGTTATTTAAATTTCACCACAGAACTACTCATATTGATAGTGGTCATGCATTTACATGTACAGTAGCCCTGCAAGGTTGCCTTTGACACAGAAGCATATCCGTCAAGACAAATACATTTCCACCATAAGAAAAATGGCATCTAATTTTTGCCACTGGCACATTAAATGCAGTCAGGAGCTTACTGACCGCCTCTGCATGCACACATGTACAGTGCAAACACACACACACATACAAATCTAAAAACAGACAAACAATAATCGAATCATGAAGATCCTTTTCACAGCACACACTCCTTCATGTAGCATCATAACACCTGCGTTACATCTGGAGGGGGTTGAATCAAGCACATTCAAACACATACTAAAACGATCCCAGCCATCCCTTCTGTACAGTGAGAGGGGAGGAGGTGCTCAGGGCTGTCTGCCTGAAGCATCACAGTTTGACCTGCAAAATGCACTGATGACTTTTTTACAGTATGTACGTACCCATATGTGGGCACAGGATGTATGGGTGTTCCCAGACTGGCAGAGAGCACAGTGGACAGACTGAACCAGGGACAGGGGAGCATTCACAGTGTGGGATAGCAGCTTCTTTACTAGCTGTATTTAACAGGAGGTTTGGACTGTGGTACAATGTACCCACATTTAGTTATTGCAGTGAAATCAAAGATCAAATGCTCAACAACAACAATACTTTGGTTTAATTTATTGTTATAATTTCAGGTAAGAGCGGCAGGTTTTTCAATAAAACAAAGATACCTACTACTCTTATACATCTTGACATGTGTAATACCCCTTGTCATTTGGTGTAAAAAGTTAGACCATGCTCCACACTTAGCCCGTGCCCACAGTGTGGGTGCGATTGTGTGAGAATCCCTTGTGCTCCTGACAGCCTGCACTAAACAGATCTGTTGAATGTGTGTGAATCCGCCTACCCAGTGCACTCACTGCACATGGTCAAAGGAGCTCATGGTCAAGTTATCAGCTGGTGCGGACTACAGTGGCAGCGTGCCGAACACATCAGCAGCAGCGGTCTCGTAACTATCCAAGCCTTGCGTGTCCTGAACCTGACACAGACCGTGGCTGCAGCACAGCCTTCCATACAGTGTGGGCCAGATATCTGTTGAGAGGGGCCGTCTACCCAGAGGGACAGCCCACGCCTAAATACGGAGAAACCCGAGAGTATGACGTCAGCATGCAACGATAACACTGCAAACAAGAGCACATGTTCATAGCACAATGTGTGCAAAACAAGGGATTTGAATCCTGAAAGAGTGGAAGAGGAAGAAAATTAGAAATCCAGCAGAACAATACAGACACCTTTTAACCTTTGCTTAATCAATGAATCCCACGTTTACTTTGCCACGTACTCTTTCCATATAATCGCAAGTACGTTTATTTTCTTATTTTACCACTGCTTTTAATACATGTTTGTTCAAACTCATAGAAGGTCTTTTAGTGGGTGGGCTCATAGGTAGTGTCAGCGCCAATAATAGCGTAGGATCTTTGGACATTCTCACGAGGACAGCAAAGATTGTTTAGGTAATGACAAATGTTTGATGTTTATTAATGACAATGGACTCAATAATTTATTTTCATTTTAGCACAGAATAATGAAGATTCCATAGAGTATGGAAAGTAATTGAATATATTATGAACTCTGTGCCAGTCTAACGCCTAAGCCTGCGCCCAGGGCTGAAACATCCCACTGTGATATGAGGCTTACAGCTGAGACTTGATCTAAAACGACAAACCCCTTCAGACAGCGGGCAGTAGGATTTCACAGAGTGCTGATGATAACAGACATTGTCAGCCGTGTGTGTGTGTGTGTGTGTGTGTGTCTGTGTGCGTGTAATTATCTCCGCTCTCTCTCTCTCCTCTACCCCTCCCCCTCCCCCTCCCTCTCCCTCTCCCTCTCTCTCTCTCTCTCTCTCTCTCTCTCTCATCTTTGTGATCAAACATATCTAAGAACTCCGTTTTGGGTCAGTTTAGCACCCTGCCTCTAATTCTCCCACGCAGCCTACGCTTTACCCAAACATTAAAGTGAAAGTTCCTTCTCTCCAAGCTCCATCGGCAGATAGCCCAGCCGCTTAAAAAACAAAGTTGTGTTTTCTAAGCATAGCTCTTACTAGACGTGCTGCACAAATTCCCCATGAGCTTTGAGACACAGGGTCAATTATTTAGAATTAAACAGCAGCACGACGCAAGCTGAAGCAGCTTTGGTGATTCATTTATAATGTACTTATGATGGTAGAATGCTAATTAAAGCCGGTACAAAGCAGGTACAAAAATACACGCTGCACCGTGTTTGTGCAGTGATCTCTGCAAAGTGATGTCTGACCGTGGTATCCTACTTAGCCATCGAAATTAGGTATTGACAGAATGTGGAATTCTATTAGAATCCAAAACAGCCTTCAAGTGCAGAACATACTGGTGTATATTTATTTTGATCTAATTTAAAAGGAATAAAATGTGCTCCAAAACCTTCAAGGGAAATCTATTTTAATCGTCAAAATGGTAAAAACTAAAAAACAAACAAAAAAAAAAAATATATATATGTATACGTATCTATCTATCTATCTATCTATCTATCTATCTATCTATAGATAGATAGATAGATAGATAGATAGATAGATAGATATGGATATATATAATTCTATTCAATTTAAATATGTTTTTCATATAGTTTGTAAAACAACAGGATGTTCAGACATATGTCACTGTCAGGGGCTTCATTTGAATTTTTCCTCAAAGTCAACAATGTCAGGAAAACTATTTTCTTTTCTCCGTTTGTTTTGATTTCTAAAACAAGCTTTGTCATGGTGATGACAGCGAGAAGTGACAGGTCAGAGGATGGTTTTAGCAGGGGAATGGCAACCGCTCAGAGAGGAGGGGGGAACGTATATGGTTTGTAACAGAGTGTTTCCTCTTAACAACAGTGAGGGAGGTCAGTACCAATTAACCCGCCTCTAAACGGGAACACCGGAACCAAAAGACGAGGTCTCCTCAGGTTATTTAAGGTCCATAGCCTGGAGGTCCACCAGGATCCCACTGACATGCAGGACTGCTCTGAATATAGAATGGCTATCACCATGTGGTCTTGCTCTGATGTTTGGCAATGTAGGTTCAGCTGTCTGTTTGACTGGCAGCCTTGGTCAAAGGCTGGGCCTGCATTTCAATGCAATCTATTCACAGTCAGGCTGTGATCAACAAAGGCAGAATGGACAGGAACGAGGCTTGCCATTCAACGTCTCTTCCCGAGGTTATGAATTAGCATCTGCAGGCTATCTAGCCTGACAATGTGCTATTTAAATACTATTGTCATGCATGTACAGCACACAGCCTCAAGCCAGCTAGACCTTGACAAAGACACACAACCTTCATCGGTCACAGACTCCACCTGCTTCCTGGATACAGCCACTAACAGGAAAGGGTGTACACCCATCTCTGTTGTGATTAGGGTGCTGGCTCTCCTTCCCAGTGTAGTAAGATCTTGTCTGCACTGGGGGGACCGCCCTGTACTGATTAATGAACTGCTAGACCAGACCAGCTATCTGTTTGTTTGCAGTGTGCTTGGCATTAAGGTATGGATTGTGTCTCCGCTGGTCCACTGTATTTCCACCTTTCTGTCTCCATTGTGTGAACAAATGTCCTTTATTCTAGCTCGCCGACCATGTCCCCTCTCTTGTTCTCGCACATGCCAAGACACATATGCACAATCCCCCCTTTTGCTCCCTGGCACCTTTCTTGAGCTCTTTGGTCACCTTTTTTCTATCTTTCTTGACACCTTTTCCTCTTCTTTCCCACCTTCCTCCCAAATATACAAACACACGCACACGTGTGCGGTGCTCTCTCTTCTTTTCGTTCTATTGTTCTATTCTCCATCCATCCTTTCCCGCCTCTTCTAGCTCCCTCTCTCCCTCCCTGGTCGCCCAGGCTGTCACTCCAGTAGACCAGTTGGATCGTCAGTACCAGGCAAGATGTCATTAGCGAGCCCTTTAGCTGTCTCAGCCTGTTGTTTTAATGTGGATGGACTATTCACAGGACAACTTCTGAGTGAGCCATCTGTTTTAATTACATTCATCTGGTACATATGTGCGCACATACACACCCACACTGTCACAACAAGAGCCAAAGAGAATCCTTCCACACTTTTCCCATTCTGATTCTATGGTTTTATTTTTCTTGCCAAAGCTATACTGTGGTTGTCGGTTTTGTGGGGACGCTGTCCCTTAAAGTCTGCCGCGGCATCACTATTACCAACATAGAAAAAAATAATAATATCACTTTACTAATACGCTTTTAAGAGTTTTCTGTGACTAGTAAACGGTACTGAAAGTCAGAATGTTTTGTGTATTTCTGTGTTGCAAGTGGATTTTTTACACATTCACGCACACCCAGCTCATTTACTTATTCCCCTGGTTCCCAGAATTCAATGCCCAGATCAATCTATTTCTACAGCAAAGACTTTGTGAGATGTTTTTTTCGAGCTGAAGAGAAAGATTAAAATGGCCATCTGTTGTAGAAACATCGACCTAAAGGATGGATGTGGTGGTGATGAATTCAAGCAAATGCAATAGCAAATACTGAACCATCCAAATGATGGCATACACTCTGCATATAATACATATACATGACATTACATTTTTGCTGAACATCTGGATGAAAATAATTAAAAACCAAAAAGTTTGAAAGAGGCAAAACATCTCAATGCCACTTAACACAACATATTAATATTGACAAATGATTGAATATTTTCTCTATCTAATCTGTATAGCCTGCCACAGAAAGTGGAACATATTTCAATCCCACTATGCTCGCTAAATAACTAAAACTCTTCGAGTAGCTCCATGGTCTGCATTGTAAATTAATTCCACTTCTTGTTACACAGTTGAATAGATTTCCTCTATCTCACAATTGAAGTAATCAAGATGTTCCGCTGCCAAAGAGCAACAGCAAACCATTGAAATCATAGCTGGTTAATAGACCTTGGGAAATAAACATAACAAGCTTGCTTAGAAAATGCGCACCCTTCACTTTGACCCTGCCTACAGAGAAGAATTCTCTAGATATGCAGGAAAACCAATGTCGTAACGTTTCATTCATTGAAAGCATCGTTATTTGTATTGAATCTTTTTCCAATATTAAGAATCAAAATCAATAATCTCTGCTGAGATGGAGCACTTAGTCTCAAAACACATGTGATTATATCTATACTGTAATAGTTCGTGTCTGTGAGTGGACTTCCATTTGCAATTACAGTGCAGAGTGTGTGCGTGCGTGTGTGTGTGTGTACATGCGTATGCATGTATGTGGGTGTGGGTATGTTCAGCTTGTGTGTAATTCTACATTGTGTTACTCCTGAATAGCAGAAAAGCAGCATGGAAACCCCAGAGGTGTTGCAGTGAAACTGGGTCTGAAAGGAGGGAAAGTGGCTGAAGAGAACAAGGTGACCTGTGTTTTTCTTTGGAGGAGTGTCTCAGTGTCCACTCAGACTATTCTGCCCATTGACTAACGTCCATGACCTAGACCGCTGACTGGTTTAGGACAGGTTGCATTGCCCCTCTCTATCGTAGTAGGCTAGTGTGACACACACACACACACACACACACACACACACACACACACTCTGACGCACCTCGTACTCAAACACTGGTGTTACATAAGCTATTCATCGGGCTCCAGTTTAGGGGGAATTTAAGCAAAATCTGTGATCTCTTGTATCTGCCCTTTCCCACCGACTTCTCAATCTGCCTGTTGCTGTTAATCCCTTATAGTTCAATTTTTATTCTCAACATACCCCCCACCCCCATGTCATTTTTCTCTTCACTCTTTACTCCTCAAACCTACAATCACTCACTCCTGCTCTCTTTTCCACCGTGCTCCACAGTTTTCCTCCAAAATCCTTCCTCTGTCCATGAACAGAATGAGTCTGCATAATGTTCTGTCCCTGTGAAGTAAAAAAGGCTGTGTGATAAATCCATCGTTGTCTATACTACAACTAATATAAGCTTCTTCAGTACAGTATTGACCATACTGGACTATACCAAAGTAGCTGTGAGCCTGGACACCCCTCAGTCTTTGAGGCCTGGCAGGCTCCAGGTACAGTTTGATGAAAGCATCGCATAATACTTCTCACAGACGGAGATGAATAACCACTTAGTAGCACTTAACGTGACTGTGTGAAGTAGCTTAATTGGATTCTGCAGGGGGGTGGGGGGTGGGGGGAGGGGGCTGTTAATGTGCCTCCTGGGTGCTTCTGGACTGAGAGGAGGGAGAAATAGAGGGGTGGGAGAGAGAGCAAGAGATTGAAAGAAACAGGGAGAGAGAGAGAGAGAGAGAGAGAGAGAGAGAGGGAGAGAGAGAAAGAAAACAAGAGGGAGGGACCTGGGGCACATCGAAAAAACCATTATATGAATGTACCAGCATTCTAGAATTTCAAAGAGCACGCCCACGCCAAAGGTGCCCAGTGAAAATCCAGTCAACGGCACAGCATAGCGTATGGTAACGACCCTAAATGATGACAAACAGAATGTCCACTATATCGGTATGGCACGTCGTTTATTCAACACAGGCTACTCAATGGCCATGGCCCATGCCTCTAAACTCTATCTGTAAAATCCAACAGCACAACTACTTAACTTCCAGCTTTTCCACTCCTGTCCGGCCGTCAGACAGAGAGAGAGCCCCCTCCCCACCGGCACTAGGAAGGACCCACCACAACCGCCCCCACCCCCCATCCGCCTACCCACCAGTAACCAACCGCCAGTTCTCCCCAGGTCAGATGCACAGGGCAGCCTATGGTTGGCAGCCGATAGATGACTGACAAGTGGCTCCTCCTAAGAGCATCATTTCAACACATAACATAGGCATGACATTCAGCATCAACATCTAACACCCTGCTCTACCTCCGTTCCCTGGCAGAATCACTACAGTATGGGGGGGGACAACCAGGCTCCTGGCTCAACGACCTTCTCACTGTCCTTCACCTCCCTTCACAGGCCCGTCAGTGCTCCACTCTCTCTCTCCACCCTCAAGTCATTCACCGACACCGCCCTGACGTCCAATTCAATCTGTATTACCGTTCCTCAGCCTCTTGTCATTCTCACAGGCTTTTATGATGTTAGCGGGTTTCCCAGGAGATCGCTATTTACAGCTCGTCAGTCACCACTTGGTTCTTCCTGATTATAATGGCGTGATGGTTTACGTCTGATTAGAACTGCCATGCGTTTGATTGGAATGAAGCCCGGTGTGTGTGTGTGTGTGTGGGTGTGTGTGTGTGTGTGTGTGTGTGTGTGTGTGTGTGCATGCGTGCGTGCGTGTGCCTCAGTGTGCAGGCTTTGGTTTTACTGTTGTTCTAGTCTCTCAGAGGTGGGCGTAGTCTCACCGCTCACAGCTGCGTCTCACCAGCAGGTAAGCCGGCTTGTCTCTGTGCTGTGCCGGGAGAGCTCCCCCGGCAGTGGGATCTGTGGTGTGGATCAGCACTCCCCAGGATTCTCCTCCTGCTGTCTGTCTCCCTTCATGCCAGTTTACAACTCAGCTTAGTGCTCACATCACAACCCCCCCCCCCTTGGTTTCAACAGCTTTGGCGGGGAAGCCTAAATTTCCTCTTCCCCCATGTCTCTGTCTCTCTCTCTCTCACTCTCTCTCTCTGTTTCTCTCTCTCTTTCCCGTGCAAGCCAACACGCTGTCTGTGTGTGCGCTTCGATGAGACCCCATGCTGTGAGACGGTGGGGTTTGACTGATGCCACGTGAGGGAGAGGAGGCCGTGTTTGTGTCTGTGGGACTGTGTGTACACTCCCGCACAGTTGGAGCTCAGGGGGGCGAGACAGTCTGCACAAAAGAAGAGGAATTATCCAATGTGGGCTTCGAACTCGACTCGTTTCTACAGCTGTCATTCTTTCACCGAACTCATCCTGGCTCAGCTGTGCTCATCCCGATGCTTATTCACAGTGGTTGCTGTGTGTGAACAGACGTTATCTGGGCCAGCCCTGTACATGGATAGACCCCATACATAGTTATGCAGTTAAATAGAAGTTGCCCCCTGGCATATTTTCTCAAATTTCTCCAAAAAAGATTTTCTCAGATCTTCTGTAATGCTGTAATGCTGCCTGCAGTATCTGAGTAAAAAGCATACCATTTTGATACTAATGAAATGTTTCCTTTTAAAGAGAACACAAAATGGACTATGTGAAATAGAAATGTGCTACTTAGACTCAATAGCAGATCAAGCCACTATTAGGAGGGACACATAAAACCAAACGCACCCTGTACGGATAGGTCCCTCACAGCATGGTGGTGAAACGTTTGTTCATTCGGCCGCTGCTAAACCACACATACACTCGGTAGCACCTGACCCTTCACAGGGCCTCGTTGTGCCTACCCTATAGCCTAGGGTGACAATGTCTATTATAACCATTCAAAAGGCAAGCTCTATTATAACACACACACACACACACACACACACACACACACACACACACACACACACGTTAATACCTTACTGTGGTGTACTGGGTTAGCTCAGTCCACCACACTCGTCCATGCCTTTGTTTCCTCAAGGCTGAACTACTGCAGAGCACTCTTCACCGGGACTGACACTCTGTAATCCAAAACAGTGCTACTAGGATCCTCACGAGAGTGCAGAAGTGCCAACCTGTCACTCCTATCCTGTCTTCTTATCGCTGGCTCCCTGTTCTCGACAGAACCCATTTTCATACCCCATCTGCTGATAATCAAATGCTCTTATGGAAATAAAATGTATGATTTATTACTATTGAAGATCGAATAGTCTATCCCAAACTCTTTCTTCCCATCTTATCCATATTCTCTTTTCAGTCTCTCCTAATAATGTGATTTTGTTTTTTACCGTTTTAAGTAGCTAATTGTTTAAAAGTATATTGCATGTCTCCTAAATTTCTTTATTGATTTGTGTTGTACTCAAGTAGTCTATGGGAAAACGTAGCCTTTTGCTCTAGTTGCTTCTGTCTACAAAAAAGGTGCCTGTCATGGGGTCTGAATGTATTGGTAGACAGCAGCCTCTACTGGTTTTAATGCATTACTGCACTTTCTAAAGATTTTTGAAACTTTGGAACTTAGGGGTTACATTACATGTCGTTAAGACAAAGATTCTGTTGAAAAGTGATTCACCTGTCAGTTTGACATATCAAATTGATGGTGGCTGACCTTCACAAGGCACTAGCTCTATTTATGTTCTTACATGTAGGCAAGGCTAGGTGGAGCAGCTGCAGGAAGCTGAGTCATACCAATCCAAATACATAGACAATACCAAACCGTCACACTGTCTAGGCCCTGGAGGACACACAAACGACTGCCTTTAATCTCCGTAAGCACCGCAGCCTGGCTCTCTGCTTTTCTTTGCATGGCTTCTCTCTTCCCTCTTCTCGTTCTCCCTGTCTGCCATCTGCTGTTTTCTTATGGACAGGCTTCCATTTCTCTCTCTCTCTCTCACTCTCTCTCTTTCTCTCCGTGTGGATAAAGATACATTGTGACAAGCTGACAAGAGATAAAGTAAAGAAGGACGATGTACTGTACCTCTAAACCAAAGTGAATGTTGTGGTGCCAGGTGGCAGATGTTCTACTACGTCACTAACCTTTCAGCTCTAGTGTGTACCTGATATCTCTTTATCTCAAGAGGGACAGAAATGTTCTGGAAAACAGTCTGCTTCTGTAGGCAGGTCCTTATCCAATTCATTATTTTCCACCTGGTCTGTAACGTCATCATCAAGACTTTGTCTAAAAAGAGACTGGAACATGTTTACCCTTTAATAGTCTTTTGAAATAAATACTTTTTTCTCCTTACTTTTCACTTTTTACAGTTAAAAAACAGATCTGCATTTTTATTATAGATGAATCGCTGGCAATAGTATAGTATATATTTTGGATGCCTTTGAATTTGTACTTTACATTCTTCTGTCGTTTTTTTACACCAGGTAACTGCCTCCTATAGAAAATGGCATACATCAAAAAATAGATGGGTCATTTTTTTTTTACAACGTAACAAAATGTCAATACCATACAGTACAATTGAAAATACAACATTCATTTCATGACGCAAATGCTGCACAGGAAAAGGCAGTTCTTCAGTAGATGGTAAGTGTCCAAAACAAGCATGTGAGCACATATCCCTTTGCTTTTCAGTTCAACCTCACAGCCAGCAGCTGACCGAGAGAGAAAACAGAACCTCCCGTGGTACGGCCTCTTTCTCTCTCACGTCTCCATTCTGTCTTTGCCCGTCTTGCTCCCCAGGGGAGAAATGTTTCTGGCAGAACGAGGCCTTCTTCCAGCTCCCCAAACACGGCACAATGGCCTCTCTTCAGTTACACATCGCTGTGTAACAGGGAGCACACAAAGTCTCACAACAAACCATTCGGACCGTTGTGTTCGTCTCCCGCTCCCCTCTCCCAAACGTGACCAAAGAGCAGCATCGGTTTGATCGGCGTGTGCGGTACCTTCACAGCGTGAAGCTAGGGGGCGACGTCTAGTGTTTGGACATCCATGCACATTGGGGGGTGAGCGGGTTGAGGCACCTGGGGCAGGTAGAGGGGGCTCTGGGTAAACGCTGGCCTCGACGCCTTGATGTCACTGGTCTGACCACATGTGGAGGTTTCGCCATACTCATGCGTGGACTCCGCCGAACAGACTTCAATATTCAAAACAACATCTTTAAGTAGATGAATTTGGCTCTCCTCATCATCCCCTTCCTCCTTCTCCTCATCATCTTCCTCTCCCGGACCGACCACATCCAGATAATACATGTCCTTCTCCCTGTCCTCCTTAACCTCTTCGTTCCCCTGCTCCGAACCTTCGGAGAATTCTTCAATGGAATTGTACGAGCAGGAGCGTGGCGGGTTGGAATTGGAGTTCTCCAGGTCCCACAGGCCACCGGGGAAAGATCCAGAAATGTCCGAGTTGTTGGCGGAAAAGTTGCCCTCGTCGCTGGAGCTGCAGCCGCTGCCTTCTTGCTTGTAGAGCAGCCTGGGCTGGTCGGGGAGAAGGACGGTGGCGTAGGTGACTGAAGACTGGCCGGAGCTCTCTGCCGTGCCGGGCAGGTCTGGAGCTTCGCCTGGCTGATCGTCAAGAGCCCCTAGGCCTGAGGTTTCGAGGGAGGCTGGGGGGGGAGGTTGTCTCAGAAGCCCCTCGCCATTCGCGAGTGTGGCTTTTTCCAACCCTGGGAGGCCATCGTCTGGAGAAGGGGGCTCAGTCTTTTCTACTATGACAGCCTCGGAGATGGCCTCAGAGACCAGGAGCAGAGGCCATGCTGGCAGGCCTTCTGGTAGTCCAAACAGGTGGTCTATACGGTCCACCTGGACGGAAGCAGATAAGAGGGGTTCAATAACAACAGAGAAGCAGACATACCGTAGTAGAAACCACTGATAAAGCAGTAGGTACTCAGATGGTAAAACCTTCATACTCTCGTATGTGGTTATCGTACTGCCACATTCTTCATTCTTCTCCCCCTCTGTGCTTCTCTCACCTTTTTGAAGTCGACACCCTGAGCCCAGGAGCAGTTGTTTGGATTTGGCACGTCCTTCCACATGAACTTCTTCATGCTACCAGACATAAACAATGAATTAGTGTCGGACCACACCACACTCTCCAAGATGTTTCAAACTAATTGGACCCTCAGGCTTTAAATAAATAAATGTAAATGCCACGGCTTGGATTTCACTAAATCAATTTACCGCAGCTATCTTCATTAAAATTTTCCAGACACGCTCAGGGATTAGATAATTTATAAGTTCTAGCACTGTGTCAAAAACGTCTTATGAAATTTTGTAAACAACACGCATTTCCAAGACATGACCATATCAGGTCTGGTCTGTTTTTAGTCCACATATCGCTTAATTATGAAAATTTTAAAGATAATTGCAAAGGTTTACAGACGATGTAATCTTACTGATTCTGGGAGAGGGCCATGGTGACAAAGAGGACAATGGACAGAAAAGTGATGATCATAAGCAGCAAGTAGGAAGCAGGATCTGTCCTTGTGGCTGGAAGACATGAATATCCAATGCTCTACAATCCAATCAAACATATTCACAGTGTTGGATTTCATGCAACTTAAGCTTTTCTAATGGAGCAGTAGTTTTACCTATGGTGTGCGCAGGTTCTCCTTCTCCATCAGCCATAACAGGATACAAGTCGAACGCATATTCCTCTGAGTCGTAGAAATCCCCTGGAAAAGGAAAAGCGTAAAGGAATGGACCCTGGTCAACTGCTGCCACTAGAGGGGGTCAGGCCCCTAATATAAAGCATTGCGTCACTTTAAGTAACCATAGCTAACTTGTACTTCCAATGGATAGGGTTCAAATGAGTCCAACATGGAACAGCATAGATGCCAATAGATTCACAGACAGGATTTGTGTGAGTGGAGAACGAGGTGACTCCATGGACCCAGTGTAGAACTAGAGACACCCGGTAACACCCACAGCGACGTTTCAGAGGGACATCATGGAGACCCACCACGCAGATAGAAGGTGCGCTCAGAGGAGGGGATCCTGACCCAGTTGTCCTTTCCCTGGGGCTCTGGAGAGCTGTGGCCCTTAGCGGTCCACAGGACCACCAGAGACAGCAAGGGGTCCAGATTGTGTTCCAGCAGGCTCCAGGACAAAGCCACGTGGGTACTGTTGACAACGGATGCCCGGAACCATCGCACACCCTGGCCTGCAAACAATGAAAATGAAGGAGATTCACAGCGCGCGCTAAAATATGATCTTGAGCTAAACACTCCATTTTTTATGGGAAAAACATCCACCTGGTCATCTATGGCTTTCATCTAGCCAATTAACAACTAATCAAAATCGGAATAATGGCTATGGTAGGCAGCAACCAAGTTCACCAACATCCCACTACATTATGAGAAGCTTTTACCTTCGTTTTAAAATATATCAATCAATATGCCTAGCGAAGATAATAGGTTATTTTCCACTCCAGGCCTTTCAACAGACACGATCACGCTGCAACTGTGCAAAGACAATGTGTATCGTCATGGGTGAGGCTCTTGTGCGGTCTGCCCTGAGTGCTCTCATTACGCCTTCACATTTTCCACAATTTAGTTGGACCTACATCTTTTCTATGGCCTTAATGAGCAGGGGGCATTGTTGAAGATATACACTTCACATCACAACGCCACAATGGGTCTCAAGGACTCAGCAGTCATCCCTTTCAGCCCTCCATGGGCGTCCTGTCGGAGCGGTGAAGGATGACTCACGTTGGCGGTGTCGGCCTAGGGTCACGTTGATGTTCCCGGAGGAGCTCCCCAGGCTGTTGTAGCTCCTCACTGTGACCGTGTGCACCTCCTTGTGCCACTCAAAGCTATGGGAGGAGGCCCAGCCGATGTTCTCCGTGGTCACAGCGCCCCCTGGGGTCTGGTGCTGAACCACGAGTCCGTCCACGCAGTAGGAGCGCTCCACAACGCCGGGGAGGGGCTGTGGGCACCACAACCAGGGTTGGTTACGCGGCTAATTTGAAGCACGCCCATATATGTCTCACATCATCATTTGTCTTACACGTCTGACCACTCACAGAATGTTTACCTTGATGAACAAAGTCACGTGAGTCCGGTTGTCGGCCGGGTCCTCGTGAATCACTCGCCAGAAATCAGGACCCTGGTCGGGGGCTGAGAGGAAGAAGAACGAAAACAACAAGGCACTTCATTTTGCTGCGTGTGTGTGAGAAACAGGACGTATATCCCCTCCCGTTCACCATTTAAATCAGTGCCACGCGCCGTCAAGGTAGGCTAATGGACAGCAAAGTGGTTTTAAAAATAGAATTCTTCATACCATTAGATCTATCCGCCATCAAACCATTAGGGGTTGTATGATAATGGAGCCCTACCTCTGCTGTTGAGCGGGGTTGAGTAAGCAGACTCGGTCCAGTCACTCCAGTAGCCGGTTCCATTAACATGCATACAGCGGACCTGCACAATGTACCGACCACACAGGTCCGGCACCGGGAACTCAGCCCATTTCACGAGGATCGGTCCATGGACCTGCACGGATACAAATGGACCGGGCAAGGCCGCCAAGCCCGAGCATCAACATGTTATGAACGAATACAAGGAGAAAACTTCGGGGGGAAAATAAACGTCTGTGTAATAGGGCACAGCAGTCAGCTAGAACAGTCTGTGCATAGATCTACATGAAAATAGAATGACATGGCTCTATTCTCAGTCAAACGATGTAATGTGGCAACGTTGGGGGAATGTGTGTCTACGTGTGCCGGCGGAGTGCCCTGTCATGTCAGTAACCCGTCATCTCTGCGAGATGGAAGAAGAAGGAGACCCTTTAGTTCCACCAGCTGAGGCCGTGTGTGGCGTCTCCCCGTCTGCCCGCTCACCTTCCACTCGGGCTGGGCCTTCAGCGTGGAGGGAGAGTAGTGGCGGACCTGGAACTGAAGCCCGTCCACAGGCAGAAGGGGGGGCACCCATGTCACCCTGAGGACCCCTCTGGGTAGTGTAAGCGCCTGGACAGGTGAAGGGGGGTGGGGCTTCACTGCAGAACAAAAAGAATGATCAATATCAATACATATCCACATAAATACATCTAAATCCACATGATGCCCATTGAGTGGACACATCTAAGGGGTTTTCTGAAATGATTATTTACGTATTCATATGTGTTGGGGCTAAATCTTGCGGGTGTCCAGACTTACCGTGGTCCATGGGTAAGACGTCGACGGCCCTGGACCTCACGGCACCCATGGGTGTGGCCACCTCCAGCCACAGTGTGTAGCAGTACATCCACAGGGGCTGGAAGACGCACTCCTTCACTGCCCCCTGCTGCCTGACCTGGCACTTCTCCTTCCTGGCCAAGCCTACCTCTTCCCCCCCTCTGTCCGTGGGGCCCGTGACTTCACAGCGCCTGGGGAGTGGGAACGGAGCGGCGTTTGGAAAGAGGGGGCGACCGTGGGCTGAAGAATGCTCACCATGCCACTCGTCAATCCCTCCTCTGACGCCAGCGGCAACGAGGACGACGAGGTGGCGGGCGGGCGGGCGTGTCCTAACCTGACTGGTGTTCTGAGAGGGCATGCTGCTCTGTAAGCATTGCTCATTGAGGGATTCACCAGAGGAATGTGGCTCTTTATTCCACAGCGGATGAGAGCGTTGCTTCTTTCACTAAATGAAGGTTGAACGATAATAAAGCTCTGTGTGCTATTATTTCTTTCACTTTTTTCCCAATGCCTTGAGCAATAGAAAGTATTGTCTATTGAGTATTGCTCTGTATTCAGTAATTGATATCATAAGATACAGCGTTTTAATTGTTATACATGTATTCTCTCTATTCTGTGCTTCGGGGAGTTCAATAAGCTATATGTTCAACAAGCGTGTTTTCAATAGCGTGTTTTATGTTCAGACGTCCCCGTCTAACCAGAGTGTTGCATTTTACCTGGAGAACAAGCTGGACTTGGCCCACTGGCTGTTGTTCCACTGGCAGGTCATGGCTTCTAGGTCCCCGTTAGTCTCACAGTGTATATCTATGGCTGCGCCTGAAACATAACGGACAGACGAGACTCATGCTGACCAGACCCCAATAGAACGGCTCGGAACATGAAATGCTAACGGCCAATGACCGCTTGCCACGCTTGGCTTTAAAACCAAGCAAACATGAGGGAAGACCAATCAGAGACACATGTCCAATGTCTGCAGACGCATTGCTAACCTTCCACAAAGATCTGGGCGTAGGGGATGGCGATGTGGGACTTCTCCCCGTGAGGCTGCAGGCACTGCAGGATGTCACTCATCCTCCTGTCCGACGGCCGGAAGGTGACCCTGGACACGCGGCCGTTGATCACCGCGTGCTGGTCCGGCGGCAGGCGGCTGTTGAAGTTGACCCACCAGGACGCTGCGCTGGCGCTCACGCCGGGCTCGTTGAACACGCAGTGCACGGTCACGTTCTCCCCTGGGGGCACCACCAGCGTCTTGGGGATGTAAGTCACAGCTGGAAGGAGAAGCGGGACACGGTCAAACTGTGGCTCGAACAAAAAAAAGAAACGAGAGACACGCAGGACACAGGTCAACTGCAATCTGCAATTCGGATTACAAAGCTATGAAACTGAAATGAAGCTCAGATCAGGGAAGCATGTTCCTTTTGGTGTGCTACCAGTAAGTGCCTCTCTGGGTGGCTGTTGTTTTTCGGGGCTGTTGTTCACCAGTCTTGCTAAAGCTCTGAGAGGCTAGGTGTTAAACCATAGAGCTCATGCAGTTTACAATTTGTCACTATGGAAACGGTCAGCCAACACTCGTTTCATGTTGGGAGTCTAACATGCAATGAGGTCTTAGAGAACAGCAGGGAGAGAGGCACACAGAAGAGACGAGCAAAGAAACACTCCCCGTCTGCCCAGAAGTACTGGGCATATTGAGGACACTTTCAAAGTAACCTCCACAGAACAGTGGGAAGAGGAGACAAAAAAGAGAGAAGGTCAAGCAGGCTGGTTGAGACAAGGCGTACGGCTCTCTCTCTTCCCGGTATGCGTTCTCAGTGAACCCTGTCGGTCTTCTGCTTCCTGGCAGCCCATGGCATTGTGCTCATACAGTAATGCTGTCCTCGTTTTACTCTGCGCCCTCCCTTGACAAGGCGTTCGCAAATCCGTTCGTGAAGATGAACCAGTTAGTAAATTGTAAACACACGAGGCAACGTCTTGGCAGAGCTAGTTCAGACGGGCAACTCAGACAACAGCAATTATCCATGTCACCAGTCAACCACTCATCGTGCTTAATGGTTTAACACTGTCTTCTTAATCCGCCGTGCACTCTCCACACTGGCTCTTACAACTGCTCCAATGCTCTCTGTGGCATGTACACACTGTGCTCCTGCTTGCTGCTGCACACCCACCTCCACCCTAGCCTCCACCTACTTTGGAAGTGTTGCTCAGTATCTGTCAGGGGGGAATGTGCACCCTACCCACGGTTGCTCACTGACTGGTGAACAACGCCTCAGGCGGGAAGGCAATTCAGAGGCTCTCTTTAGTATTACTTCTAGAAAACAATTATGCTGTGGGAAGGTCCGGTGTTAACAGTCAATGTCGCTTCCTTCTACGATATACGTAAGACAACGGTCCATCCGGGTTGGGAATAGCAGAACAGAACGTTGGCCCCAAGAAATCCATGCCTCCCCATGTGTTAGTCACCCCACAGACTGATACATATGAAATACTAAAATCAACCCCATGTCAGGAAGAAACATGGAAAGGGTACTTGACTGTTCCTGATGGGGGCTCAATTACTGCACCTCCCACTGTCCCTTTAAGCTCCCATGGATGCCATCAACTGAGGCTGGACCCATTGTAATAATACAACCTTTCAGCAGAACCAAGCGCCAGGAATTTGTTTGTGAATTGTTTGTTCACGGCTTGATACTCTTCTGAAACGACGTTCCTTTAATTGTTTTCCAATTTCAAGCGTGGGCTGGCTGTCTGACATTTCACGTAGCCTCTAATTAAGAGTCGACCAGGCACCAAAGAGAGCTTCCCTTTGAAAGGCCCATACCAATGAGTACAGGCCAGTTTAATTGCTCACCTCTGACATACCATTTCATCTCCTGTGAGAATAACAGACGTCAAAGGGGGATTTCCCTCCACTTGGTATTACAAGGAACGTTAATTAGAACTTCACCACAAATAAAAGCAAGACATCGGCGAATCCAACCATTTGAAAACCAACAAAGAAATGACAGTTCCTAATTGTTAGTGATTAGCGGCCATGCAAATTACATCATTTTATTGTTCTTAAAAATTTGACAGGTACATTTACTTGCTGGCAATAAAGTTAGCCTTAGAAAACAGTTGACACAAAGAAAGACACTTAATAACTATGAGTTAAATAAAATGTACCAGCTCATTCATTTGTACTTATATTGATTGGTACAAGCACAACAAATGCCTTGAGCGTTAGCCCATAATTGAAAGTTTGAATTGGATAAGTGATACCTGCAAACTATGTACAACGAATTTCATTTGATAAAGCCCTGCAACGATCTCAGTGCAAAAAATCATTTGGACGCCTTGTTTTACAGTCACCTAATTAGAATGGACTAAAAGGTTGAACAAATCGAACAAAATAAGATGAGATGTGAAACAAAGCATGTGAACAGGACATGGACTTGTCTGTATTGGCAAAGTTCCTACCGTAAAGGCTAATGTGATGGGGCAGGCTCCAGTCGCTCCAGAGGTTTGGCAGGGCCGTGTGTGAGCAGCGCACCTGGACCGTGTACTTCAACTTGGGCATCAGGTCCAACGCTATCCTGGCTTCTCCAGTCACCTCGACAGACTAGAATAAGAGATGGACAACAAACTCCATGTTTTCTTTCAGTTGGCCTCAAGCTACGTTGTGACCTGTATGTCTGCTCTCTGTGATTTTATTTTACATGCCTCGCTGTATGAATCAAGTCGATAAAAAAGGGGCAAAGGCTACAGCCTCAAATCTTTATTCATTCATCAGTTCTGTATTACTTGTGTCCAACATATTTTTTTAACTTTCGTTTATCTATGTCTATTCGCTCAAAGCCAACTGACTCATCATATAAGTATACATTTGAACCTCTTCAGATGGAGTCTAGTATTGGTACCTGTGTGGTAATAACTGGTAAGATTACCTGCCAGTTGGGGTGAGAGGTGTTGTAGGAGTACCGGGCCTGGTATCGGAGCTGACCGGTACCGCTATCAGGCCGTAGGGGTAGAGCCCAACTGAGGATCAGCTCCCCTTCTGTGGTCTGAGTGTGGCTCACGTTGACTGGAGGGCTGGGTTTCACTGTGTGAACGCAAACATTTAAAACACAAATCGTTACTGAAATAAAACAAAAATGCCTTTCATGGAATAGCTAAAACCACCATCTACAAATTCTATTTCACTACAACTGCAATATTGATGTGGGATTGTGTTCCAGCCTGTCCCAGGGGTCCCTGATATGGCTTTATTTCGCTGATCCAAAAATGACAGTGGTCCCTTTATTTATGTGGTAGAGAAAGAATATATGTAGACAACTCTGACTTCAAGCAGCATCTTCGAATAACATATATAAACATGCTGCTTGAAGTCAGGGTTGTCAATACTTTACACTCTTGGCATTCATTCACCAGGAGGTCCATGCATTCTAGGCCAAGGTTGAATTAGTATTGCCCACAAAGCACAGGTCTCACATTCAGTCCTCAGATTTACTGCCAGTGTTAGAGCCAAACAAATAATCATTTTAGTTTGCCCTAGTGAATAAGCAAAGATGTGTCATGACTATAAACCCCAGACCCCAATGACAAGAGGCAGGGAGAGGCAATTAGATTGCTATTACATAAGGCGAAAGGTCTATGAATTCTCAAAGGCTAAATAACACTGCCTGTCTGAAGCAGATGAACGAGAGGCCATGGAAGTCACTATTGCTGGCTGCGCTGACGACGCTTCTTAAATACACCCAAAGTTGACGTCAAATTATGTTAACAACCCCAATAAGAAACTCCTTGGAAGGATCGCTACGTGGGTTTCACGCTTAATCAACTCGGAACCACAAAATAGAGCGGTGTTAATGGGGCTTTCAGGGCTCTTAAAAGCTTTGGTTAGACTCGCATGAATTGGCCAGAGAGAGCGCTCTCTCTCTCATCACCGTGGGTGTCAGGTGTGCCAACACTGGACTCTCCAGTTAGTTAACCTACAGTAGGCACTGTGTCAGTGTGTTTTGTCATGTGTGTGTTATTCTGCGTGAAGGGGAGCATCTGTTGTTAGCCGTGGCAATACAATCTTCGTCTACATCTACATCCACATGCATCATGCTTGTCCTAATCAATACCACCAGTAGGGTTGGAGTGGGATAAAACAGGTTTAAAAGAGAACCCCCCCACACACACACACACACACACACAGGACGTCAAGGTACTTGGCTAAATGTTAAGTGATCCATTACCCTGGTCACCAACAGACCTTTGGGTAACTACTTGCTAATGCAGCGATAGAGCACGGAGGGCTGTTGACACCCGTCTCACTCACCGGGAAGTGGGGGCACACGGAGCAGAGCGCAAGAGGCCGTGCCGCTGGTCACGTCGGCCGTTACCATGACAACCCGGTCCGCCACATCGAGAGCCATAGAGCACACAAAGGAATCTTCTCCCGCGCATCTGATTGGATCAGTCCAATCTCTGCTGTTTGTCTCTTTGTCCACCCGGGAACTACAATGGACGGGGCTAAAGTTTGAAATGACAGGGCAACATGTAGCAAGGCACAAACGCTGGACATTGATGACGTGAGCAAAGACGTGATAAAAAAAAAAAACGTTACTGAAACCTCTAAGAATCTCTAAATGCGTGTCACTGCGCGACATGACGTGTGTTGATGCAGGTGGTCATTTTCTCACACAAAGTAATCCTGATGTGTGCTATGAGATAAACACTATGATCTCAGTCAGTCAGTGTGCCTGCCTCGATTCAGTTCACCTATTTCCCCGCGCAATTCTTTTTTTTTTTTTTATACCTTTTTGTATTTGTATGTGTTCATGCATGAGAGTTGCACACATATGCATCACCTGCTCTTTGGTCGGTGCCTAAGGCAAGTCTTCCAGGTAAATCTAGATTTGCATAGTAATCCAAACAAGGGGGAGAGGGTGATGATATTACTCACACTAAGCGCTGCAGGCTGATTGCCACAGGGCCCCCGGTGACAGGTGACTGTGTGCCAGGCTTCACATCACAAATCACCATCTCCCCACTCCCATTGATCCGGCACACAATGTCCCAGCAGACACCTGAAAACAGATTCAATTACCACGTTAGACTCGACAACGCAAAGCTTCAGAACACCCCCGTCTCATTAGGGAAAATCCCTGTTGCTCCGTTGCATACTGGGAGAGGCGACACAGCAACAAGGGTTCCTCCGCGTCGACCCTCCAGGTTGTCCTGGGTGTGGAGTCAAACGTCTCCCTCGAAATGCCACCCAAAGCCATTAGTGGGAGAATGACAGAGTCATTTGGCTCCACGTTTTCATTATCCTCGCCTTGGCCCAGCTCCTAAGGGGTTGGTTCAGCTAACGTCCATTGATTAGCATGGCTCATAGCAAGAGCTGTATCGATCCACCCACCAAATCTGACACTGACAGCCATTTTCTCTCTCCTGCCACTTTAGGCTGTTCTCCAGCTTTATTAGTGCAACCACACACACACACACACATGCACACACACGCACACACACACACACTCACACACACACACACACACACACAGCCAAAAACAAATATAACACAAGCTCCACATAACTGGCCTCTATTCACTTTTTAAGCAGAATGTTTTACCTTCCTGCACATTTCATACACAAAGGCAAATTAAGTCACAAATAAAAAGTTTGGCCATTACGGTTCAAATCATGTCAAATCAAATTAATTAGTATAGCACATTTCATACACAAAGGCAATTAAATGTGCTTTACACAAGGCAAGCAGAAAACAATAAAGAAAAAGACCATGGAAATATAGAATTGGATTGGAATAATGGTCTGGATTTGAAAGTAGTCAAGGCTAGGAGCCGCTGTAGAATACTGGCACTCATACCATCGCCGTGGTGGGGCTGATCAGGAGCTTGACCTGTGGCATTTTTCATGAAGCACTGTGGAGAGCGGGGGCTTTCTGATTTCGACTGGTTCCTCGTAGGAGCCCCGATGTCTCCACCTCCCCCCTCACCGATGGGGGCTGTAGGTGAGTCACAGCACAGTTCTGTCTGCCATGGCAGGTCTCGGACTCCCTGGAACGGGTCCACCGGCTCCAGCAGCACACCTGTTACACAAACATTACACCATGGACATGGATCAGTTTAGCTGTGCTTTGGTTCTATATTTGGTCTACTCAAGCAATTGGCACATTGTATTTGTCAAGCAACCCTCTTTGAATCGAGAACGCATCAAAGCCTTTTCCCTTTCAATGACGACATTGTGTGAAAGCAAACCAAAAATATTTAAAAAAATATATGAGAATGTTAACTGGAAAGTCATGTGAGTTTGTGCACAATGTAATATTTGTCTAATTACAACTGCTCCCCTAAATGTCAGGTCAGGAAGCAGCAGTTACCCTTTGAGATTTTTTTTCGTCTGTTGAAACACATTGTATTGTCGGTCAGCAATCGCAGTGTCAGTTTTGGAACATTCCACAGTCTTTTCCTTTTCTATCTCAAACGACCTGGGTCAGCAAACAGTATCTGACACTGTGTGTACAGTATATATACAGTGAACTGCTACAAGCCCTTGGCGTTTTCATAAGCATTATGTATCAGACGAGCAGACAGACAAAGAGACTGAGCTATTCATTGGTACGTAGGTGACTGCAATGATTCATTTGAGATTCGGCTTGTGCGTTCGATAGTAGAATAGCTATTCTCTCCCTGACGTTGTGCAATGCTCCCGTGAACACCTACAGCACGCTGGGGAAATAACTGGAACTGTGTAGCCATGCAACATAGGGTCGGACTGAGATAAGAAGGTCGTGCACTTTGCCCACCGCGAAGGATGAGGACAGGAGGTGACGGACAGCATCACCAAAATGCAGGACATGTGACATGCTGATATTTACAGTATAAACAAATGTACTGGAAACTTGTCAACATGCCATGCCATTTACTTGGAGGTAGAGTGATAAGCTATGAAGGAAGGTCTTTGAGGGCTTATCGTGAGATGCAGTTGATACAGTGTTTCACCTCTGAACTGAGACAAAAAGCTTTCTCCTCACAGCTGGAGTTCCTAAAAAATGTCTTTGCTCAGGAAACTGTGCAACGTTTCCAGAGAAGCTGAAGGCAACTGAAAACAGCTGAAGAATCTCTAACTGGGAATAAGGCAACACAGCCCCGGGGGAAGGCAGAGCAATCAGTTGGAGAGAGTCAAAATCCTTTGAATGGAGCAGGGACTCACCATGGGAGACGATGAGGATTTGGACAAGGAACCTCAGCATTGCAGACGCAACCCTGGAGCAGGAAGGAGAGTGAAAGAGACCGAGGGAGGGAGGGAGAAAGAGAGTGAAAGCAAACGGAAAAGCAAGTGGGGTGGGGGTGGGGGAATAATAAGGTATACAGGGAGAACAGAGAGGGAGGGACGTGTGAGGAAGGAAGACACAACACGGAGAGGGGGGGGGGGGGGGGTACGGTAAAACAGAAAGGTCAGTCCTTTGAGTCAGTTCACTGCGGACACAGTACAGTACTAGTAGGTGGGCAGGTGCTGCCACAGCCAGAGGGCCGTAGCACTGCATGTATGTGTTGTCATTAAAGCCTGTCTGGGGCACAAGAACGAGTGGGAAAACTCGTACGTAGGCATAGGGCTTGAGTCATCAACCGAAATTCACGGTGGGAAAGTTCCCTATAGTGTGTGGAAACTAACTACCGGTACATTTGCTTAGTTCAAATTTGTGAACCATACTGTTACTGTATGTCAAATGTTGGACATTCAATGATAATTGGATATGTTCCGGTTTTTGTTTCATGTTCATGGATAGGAACAATAGTAAGGTCTTGGAGCCGCAATCACATGAATAAAATACTTGTTTGTGTATATTTGATTAATCACTGTCCGAAAGATGATTGTTCCAAAACATATTTTATTCCATTATCCTTAACCACCATGATGAATACTGACTGGCAGCGTAATGAAATGTCATTCCTGTCATACTCACATTGTTTTCATCGGCTACTAATCATGATCTCGGTATTGAATTTTTGCCTGTGAGTGAGAGAGAGAAAGAAAGAAAGAAAGAAAGAAAGAAAGAAAGAAAGACAGACAGAAATGTACATTAATAAGCAATTTGCTAAAAATAATGCTGCCAACATGTCAAAACTGCAGAGAGCACTAGACCTGGCCTTTATGAGCAATTCCCCCTGTCACAAATTGCTCTTAGTTGTTTACTAATTAGACTTTATCTCTCCCTAATTTCCTCATAAGAAGGGTATAGATCAATAGGCTGCTCCTTTGCTGCTCTCTAAACCTGGCACTAGTACAACATCAATTCAATTCCACGAAATGCTGCAGCGGCTTCCTTCCCTTTTGCCTCCCAAAGTCATTTGCATGGCTGGCAAGTTTGAGTCCTGCTAGCAATAAGCAATTTCACTCATGTTCCACCTGAGTAACAAACAGGCAGCCTTCACTTTGCTCTCCATTTGTTTTTCAGCAATGTCACTGTGGCGGGTAATCAACCTGTCGCTTCTCTCACAGAGTTAGAAAGCTTTTTTAGCCTCTATACACAATGGTCCCAGAACAATTTGGCCCGCTTATTTGTTACTAGGACAGGGTGTTCTCCCTTTGTTTTGAACCCTCAAATTCCAATCAAAACAACACTGCCTGTTAGCCTTTTTGGAAACAATAAGCATAAACGGGTACATGTAGTTGACTTTCCTGTATTAACAAACTAATGTACTGTAACAGAGGATAGCAATAGAAAACGACTAGGTTACGCTGGAGGAGGTTCAGAGTCCCTTGTTGCAGATTAAATCGATTTAAAAAATGATTTATCCCTGTCAATGAAACTTTCAAATAGTGGCAGATAAGGGATTTGTGCATCTTTGTTTTTATTGATGTGTTGTTCTTCCATTGTAGGGTCACATTACAAAACATCTGTCCTGTTTCTGTGTGACAAATCCAAATTGAAAATCAGATTCCATGTGACTTGTGCTGTTCATGAAAGTGTTCGTCAATATGAGCCAAACGAGAAAAGTGAGAAACAACCCACCTGCTGGGTTACACCTGCTGGGTCAGAGTTCTGGGTTGTTTCAACTCATTTTTACAGTTACAATTGCCCAAATTGCTAGGTTGATCAAGTCAACTAATCTTGTCTACTCAAAAAGCTTCGAAAGAAGGAAGATGGCCATTGGCCATGTACTTTAAATTCATAAGTAGCCTACCACTATCAATGTGTAGGGTTATGTTGCTATCAGTAGTTGTGCAGTATTGTCTTAGATTTTATATTTGATAACTGGTGATATAATGTTTATAGTTTTAGCATACTGTGAAATGTTAACATTAACCGAATAGGCTATATGGTCCCTCCTATGGAGTAACTTGCCACAAGCTCGTGTTTATTTCAGGGATACACAGAAAGGCTTGTGAAACAAAGACTGCACTTGAATTGAACATGGTGAGCTGCTCTCGAAGCTTGCATGTAACTATGTACTATAATAAAGCAGCCAACATATTCTTTCAAGAGACATTGCAAGGGCAATGATTTATTTTTCATTTCTTTGGGGGGTTTCTTTTATGAAGCCTAATGTAAGCCTAATGTAACTTCACATTAGGCATACTCCTTACTTACACAGCAATTGAACATGTGCCCCCTTAACCCAGCAATATGGTAATAAATGATGCATCAGTTGGGTCGTTCTTCCAACCCAGTCTGCTGGGTAATGAGTCCAACCCTACCATGCTGAGATACATTAACCAAGCACTGGGTTGGTCCATTAGTAAATCAGCGCTGGGTTCTACATTTTAACAAAATTTTTGGGTTATATTCAACCTAATAGTGATTAAAGTGTAAATATTAGTTTATTATCAAGTTTTAAGACAAATGTATTGTCTTAGTGTAAAATGTGGCTTGGGCTTTCACCCATGCAGCAGCAATAAACGACAAACATTCCACATACAAAAAACATGATGCACAGCTGTTACAGCAAGGTTCCCAAAAGCCCTATCGTTAATCAGAAAGACAACACATCACTAAAAGCAAAGATATGCGCAAATCCCTTATCTGCCACTATTTGAAAGTTTTATTGACAGGGATGAATGATTTTTAAAATATGTTTAATCTGCAACAAGGGACTCTGAACCTCCTCCAATAAATCTGTATCGTTGATAATCAGCATGTAGAACATTGGATGGGTCAGTAACTATCCTATTGGATGGATTGCATTAGAGTTGCATGTTAGAAAGTAGACAGCAAGGATGGATGGTCAAAAGAACAAAATCTGTTAGATCGTAATAGTACCCTTCAAAAAACCATGATGTTTGAGCAAATTAAAGCCTCTATGCAATACAAAATATGGGCTTGCTGTGCTCCGTTAATGTGAATTCTGTCAGACTTATATCAGACTAGTGGTGCGCACGTCATAACAAAAGTGTCCCTCTTACTAGGTTATCTGCCCAAAAGATACAGTATGATGAAAAAATGTACACTTTAGACATAAAGTACAGCAACTGCAAACAAAAAAAGATTAAAAACAAAAAGCATACTGGTGAAAAGATTTGAATCTAACAGGATAAACTATGCACACTATTTCACACCAGGACATCAAGAATGCGCTGATATTGACCGCTCGTACTAGTCAAAGAAAGTGGGTACAACAGAGAGCGTATGGTTTGTTGGTGCTGAACTATCGTTACTTACTTATTGCATATCCAGTCCGGTAAGAACAGACATCTATTTGTTTGTTACAAGAACTCAGTCCAGTTTGAATCCTCGTTATGTCCAGCAGTTCACAGCAACTTGTCCATCTTACTGTGACGTTACTATTCAGCGAAATGTATTTTACTGAAAAAATCCGCTGTTTCCCTCACATCCCGTTTCCCTGATGTAGCCCAGAGCGCCGAACGATCGTGTTTACTTTGAGTATACATCTGAAGATTGTGACTCGAGCATAAAGGAGGGAGTGGCATATTGGGTCTCTGAGTCAATTTCGTCACAGGTCGAGATCGCAATTGAGAGAGGTAATCAACTGTATTCAGGTATGTAATCCCATTGATGCTGTTCTGATATTATGTCTCTAATTTATCATTTGCATCCGGTTTATGGGATCATCGTTATTAGTTGTAATGTAATGACCACTAAACTGGATCATGTCAATATTATAGGATATAATATAAAATATGCAACTGTCCAACAAAAAAATTCTAACAAGAGTAGTCTCAGCCTAGAGTGAAATTATTGTTAACATGTGGATCTACAGAAACACTAAGTAATGTTTTTTTTCTAATCCCACTGGATATACTTTGACTAGCTTCATCACTCTTACTCTCAGTCACTGTATGAAATGAATTGGCTCATTAGTAGTCCTATGGACTTTTGAGGATCAAAGATCAGAGAACATTATCTAATATCTGCCAAATGGCTGGGGAGTTGAGAAAAACAACAGCATTCACGTCTGTTTAATAGCCATTGCTTTCACTTACCCCTGGGGGTGGGTTAGCCATTAGCCTGTCTATGGATGATGAATAGAACGAGGTTGACAGAGCTGCGTCAGCGAAAAGCATTACGAAAGATGCATTATCGTATGCTATGGATTCCTGCTCTTTCTCTGTCTCTGTATCTCTATCTATCGGCGGAGCAAACGGTTTCCAGTGCAGTCTGAACTAAGAGACTGTCCTAAGGCAAACAAACAGCTTCAGAGAGCACGTGTGAACGGTTAGAAGGGAGTGCCACGTGTAGCGAGCACAGAGAGAGGGCTTCCACTGACCTATTCAGCCAGTAACTGCCAAGTAAATTGCCTTCAGCAGAAAGCCGACGACAAACTTGCAGGAAACCAATTCTCCCGCTTGCAAAGCATGTAGGACCCATTCTGTTTTACCTCAATGGGAACTGAGCAGAGCTAGAGTTAAAAAACTGAAAAATGCCACACCTCAAGTGGAGTCAGGAGATGTTAAGAGGGCGTACTTGGGTGATTAATTGTGCCTACAGGTTTGCACAAGCGCTGATGCCTTTTCACATTCTTTTACGTTGCATTTAGGACAAATGTTTCAGGAACCATCCCCGGAAGCAGCTCTAAAGGGGATGCTGTATCTGTGCCCACAGATGCAGCGAGACAATCACACAGCCTGAGTGTGTAGCCCACAGCTCAGAGTGTGTGGTGAGATTTGTTACCCCATTATGCGTCATCATGGGGGCACCCAATCACTTGTAAATCGTGTGTGTGTGTGTGTGTGTGTGTGTGTGTGTGTGTGTGTGTGTGTTAATATTGTCTTTTGGACCCCTAGGCTGGTCTGGCCTCCACACGTTGGCTGGGCCCCTGAATGCTGAACAGCCGGCACACAAAGACTCTGGGAGCTGCAGTGAGTGGGCGAGCACACAGCCCCTCCATGAAAGGGAAGAGAGACAAGACAGATAGCAGCCGCAAAGTGTTCTTAGTCAACCGAACACAAAACCATCACCAAGACTACTACAAATCAATGTGGCCTAAATGGCACCGCATCCCGCTGGCTTTTCTATGAGCCAGTCTAGCACAAAAAGGCGAAGGAGTGCTGGGCCAACCATGACACCCTTACAAGGAGCTCACATGCTATAAAGGGCACCATTGGATCATCCCTGCCGCATTACCAGGGAAGCTTCAAAGCGATGACTTCACTCCTGCATGTGCACGGATGACATCACCCTGGAGCGACGTCATCCTCCCCCGAGGACGCGTGCTCATGAAATATTCACGAACGGATTCCCCCGTCTGAGCGGGGCTGTCTGCACCGGGAGCGCGGCGGGCAAGCGCGGTCCGTTTTGTTACGCTCGCCGCTACTCGACGCTCAGACGCTCACCGCCGTCCTCTCTCCCCATTAGATGCCGTAGCGACTCGAGTGAGGAAACACGTTGCACCTCTTCGTGCGCTCCGTCTTCCCTATGTACACAAGGGCGTCACTGGGAGAAAGAGGATGCTTTCACTGGGGGGTTTCATGACTAATAAGGGATCCACACCATGCGTCAGAGATCCAGCTCTATTCTGCTCCTTGGCCTCCTCGAGCGAGTGTGCCTACCTTTTCATTTCCCAAGACCAGCTCTCACTCCATCAGCAGCACACAGTCTATCGGGGGAGAGGGTCAAAGAATAGTGAGGAGTACGGTCACTGTCTGTGCGGATCTCCTCTGCAGGTTATGAGGCCTATGGCTCCATGCCAACTCTACGGCACCTTCTAAAAAGCTGTTGAAAAGTAGGATGAGCAAAATGTCAACATGTCCCTAAATTCTGAGCCTTCCTGCACAATTTTGGTCTGCGGACGATACAAATCTTGGCATGCTGTTGGCAGGAATGTCCACTGGAGGTGTTGCCAGGGTATGGACTTGTCATTTCGCTCCCCCACGCTGACTCGCCACCATAATATGTTGTCTCTTCTATGACCTGTGCACTGGCCAGACATGACATGCCGTATTTGACAACCTCATCAACTCCATGCCCAGGAGACGTATTGCTCTGCGTACAGCAGGCAGGAGTGACCTCCATGACCCCCGCTCGTCCTTTGAGCCCTGTCTGTGACCAATCAAGACATCCAGGGAAAATGTATGTAAAAATCAATAGACAACAGAAAGAGGAGCATTTCCCTTTCAAACATTTTGCTCAACAACATCGTTAAAGAAAGCAGCGCGTTGGCTTAGTATGGTTTTGCAACTCCTTTGAGAAGATTGTCTGGCAAATTTAAAGCCACTATAGGCAACTTTTTATAATATAGATTTATCAATACATTTCTCCTGATAGCACATTGTAATTAATGTTTATGGGAGAATGAAAATCGCTGTTCATATCAGACCTCTTGAAGTCTCAATATTTAACACAAATTTTGTCTGCCACCGAGCACGATCTCCTGCGAAACTGTGACGAATTGCTTTATGGCACAAGGAAGTGTCACTAAATCATGAAGAGATGTCCATAATTGGAGTACAGTTGTTGATCGTGCTAGAGATATGCAGTGACCACGACGAGCATTCTGCATGTCTACTCTGCGATGGTTAAGGAAAATAATTACACTAAGTAAACGGTAGGGGTCGCCAAAATCATCTCCTACAGATAAACTGCCTCTAGTATCTTTAAACTAAAGGTTCAGTAGCTGTGGAGACCGTTGATTTTGGAGGGGAATTCAGATACCCTATCCTGATGGCTCTGTGGACCTTACCAAATCTTATTCCAGACACTTGGACATGGAGAGGCTTCACCTAAAATAAAAACAGGCTACAGCTGGATTTGTTGTGGCATGTGGATAGAATCCTCTTTTCCTTTCAGCTGGACTGTTGTTTCCCTTTTAAAATAACAAGCCTAGCCAACAGGTCAAGCTATTTCAGTACATAATCAAACAAAAAAATGATAAAAATGTCTATTTTTACATAGCCTTCTACTGTGTAGCCTGTAATTGCCAAAAATAATGTTTTGTTTATTTGGCATGTGTTTTCCCATCATTTTCCCGAAAGCAACACACACAGTGTTTCATTAATAGTTTCCGCATATTAACATGTTTGTGGAACATCTGTGGGTCCCTGGAACAGCTCTGGTCCAGCTCTATTTGTGTTGGCACCATGCCCAGAGTCAGGACTATGAATAATCGTGTGTCCTTTGACCTTAGAGATCACCGGAGACTGTCCCCACAAGTGTGGCAGTAACCCTCAGAACCACAAGGCCTCGGCAGGGAAAAGTTGATGAGGAAGGTCCCGTTTTGGTCTGAATGGACAGCTTCTTGGAAATAATCATGCTGATCATAAGGATTTCTTTGTAGATTGTGTTTTGCACGGTTAACTCGGTGACCTCACAAGCTTTCTTCTGTGAATGGGCTGAGTGTTTGTGTCTGTGTGTGTGTGTGTGTGTGTGTGCCTGTGTGTAAGAGTAGGCATACACAGTATATGTGTGGTGGAGTTGGAAAGTGTGTGTGTGTGTGTGTGTGTGTGTGACTGGATAGTAAAGACTATGCAGAAACTTTTTGCGTCGACGGCATAATGAAGCCAGTGATGCACGCTGACGTGTCTGGGAGGTAATGTGTTTTCCAGAGCTGAAAGGGATCAGATGTCCGCATGAACTAGACCTGCAGGCCCACCAGACAGCAAGCTGTTTGTCCTGAATAACATTGAACCCAGCCAGCTCTATCTGTGAAACAAAACAGATTAAACGTGTGGGCCAAATTGGATCAGAAACTGCAGAGTGAGCCATCTTCCAGCGTATGACTCTTGTTTTGAAACGGTTGAATAATCATATTGTGAATATTGTTTCCCGCATCAAAAGGGCAGTTTGACAGTCCATTTAAAAAACTCTCCCATTTACAGGGAGCTTAAACTGCTGCCAAATTTCAATTCCTGGAGAAGAAAAAGAGAAAAGAGAGGAAAGAGAGAAAAATGAGAGGGGACCAAGGGAGGACTATAAAAGACAGAGACAAAGTGAGTCAAGGTAGATGATCTGCAATGGCAGATGGCCAATTGAAAGCCACAAACCTACTCCTTAAATAACCTACGTTTTGCACAAATGATCCGTGAAAACAGGTTAAGTGTAATCACGCCATCATCCACCTCCTTCCTCTATTTCCCTGTCACGACCTCCTTTCTCCTCCTCCGGCCATGCCTGGGTGTTGCAAAACTGCCTTGGTGTTGCAAATGTGTTGGGGCTGAACCAAGGGTCATTTGTGCACTCGCAGCCTTGCCTATAAACCCATCCATCTGAACCAGGATCAGAGGAGCCTTGCACTGGATAGTCAATATGCGAGAGAGAGAGAGAGAGAGAGAGAGAGACAGAGAGAGAGAGAGAGAGAGCCAGGCAGCAGTTACCCATCTATTGAATTGCTCTTAATAGGGACACCACAATGTGTCTGCTAGCACAGGACAGAGGGAGAGCCCAAGACAGAAAGACCTGGTTTGCACCTTATCTGGTGTGAAAAAGCCACCTAATATGATGAGATGGCTTATGGTGCAAGTCTGTGTGTGTGTGTGTGTGTGTGTGTGTGTGTGGTGCCTTAAGGACCCTCTTAAAGAATGTGTGATCCAGCGTCTCTGACCGAGATGGAGCTGGGACGATAACGTCTTGCCCTCAGACCAGCTCGTGCTGTGCTGACATCGCCCCGCTGACAAAGATGGAGGAGCTCGTAAAGATCACTCATCCTCAACATCACTCTGGCACAATGCAATCTACGACCGATTTACTCACACACACACACACACACACACACACACACACACAATGCACCACTGAGCCGGCACACACACACACAAACACACACACACACACACACACACAATGCACCACTGAGCCGGCGCACACACACACAAACACACACACACACACACACACACACACACACACACACACACACGAACACACCCACACACACATACCTACACATAGTTTTATCTGCATTTCTCCGTATACGCTTGTGGATTTGCACCCTCCCTGAACAGCATATAAAACAATGAATGGAAAGGAGAGAGGGAGGAGCGATGCCATCGGGGAGGCCAGCCAGTTGCGCAGTTGGTGCGTCATCCCCCTTTTTTTATTGTCTCCACTGAGTGAGCCATGAAGCCGACACATTAGGGGGATGACTCGGGGGGGGGGGGGGGGGGGGTGGGTTTGGGTGTTAAAACCACACCACCACCCCCCGCCCCAGGGGGCCGCACCACCCCCCCCC
>JAVQIZ010144684.1:0-17240 GCA_036023535.2 Galaxias brevipinnis | reverse complement strand
CAGCTGTACACAGGGATGGGGAGGACACACATTGGACTTAACAGCTATCTGCTGAGATGACCGCCACGCCAGGCAGTTTCTCTCACCGCACCATGGAGCGCTGGCCGTATTGGAGAGCGTCTTGGCAAGACGGCAGAAATAGAAAGGGGAGGGGGCAGAAAGGGTGAGGTGGTGGTTGTGGCAGGCTGGTGGTTCATCCCAGCGTGTTCGCTGCTTAAGATAATATTGTCGTACATGAGGACTTGAGGGCGGATCCTGCTGGAATCTCTACCCTTGTTTGGGTTAGCTCTGTAATGTGATGTCCACTGTGCAACACATGGGTTTGATTTCCCCTCTTCATTAAGTCATTAATGTCCTCCTCGGTCTGTTTGTTATTCAGCTGGTTTTCTTTATATTTATTCATAAATCAACATAATGTTGTACACAATGTGCTGGCACCCAGCATCTCTGTGCCCTGTGTGGATGGGTCAGACAGATAGAATGTGACTGTATAGAAAGTAAGGCGCTCTGACAGGGAATTGCTCAGTCCTTGAGCTGCTTTTTATCACCCCACTCCGGTCTAATTTGCTTCACTTTGTGGCGAATTATTGCTGTCTCCCAGCCGAGAGACGTATATTGTCTCGAAAATTGCACTGCTCAGTCAGTGGGTGAACCAAACACATTTGTACCTGTGGTCCAAATCCCCAACAACACTTTGATTATTTTCTACGAAGGAGAGCGGCAAAACGTCTTTGTGTGTAGCTGTGGACATTTTTTTCCCGACGTGTTATTTCAGTAAACACCAGCCGTGGGTGGAGATAAAACACGGAATCTTTCCCCCTTTTACCAAAAGGCTTATTTTCTTCTCAGTGTGCTGTGCCACTGTATGCTCTCTTTCTCTCCGACCTTAGTAAACAAGGATGGCCTTAAACTGCCTGTTTGTGAGCTCCAGATATAAACTCCATATCCTTTTATCTGTGATGTGGGATTGTAGTTTTTCTGGGGGCTCTGCACGCTTCCCTTCCCTGCTCGTTTTTACCTTTCGGGGATAATCTCGTTATTTCCCCTCTTGTTTTGACCCCATACTGCCACATCATCATAGAGCTGTTTACACATTTATTGGTTTAATAACCATATTATCGCTGTGCTGATGCTATGGCACATCGGAAGGATCTGAAGCACCCTTGATAAAAGTATGATTTAGGATATTGCATCGTTCCACACAAGAGCCCGTCTTTCAGTATAAACAAAAACCCACTGCGGCTGAAGTCATAGTTCCAGTACAACCCGATCAAGGTGGCCTTTTATTCTTGATTCACATGGGAATGGAAGGGGGCGGGCTGGGTGACCTCACTTTCTGGAAGAAGTTAAAATAAGAAAAATTAAAATGTGGTACTCAGCCGTCTTAGACTGTGCACTCCTCTTTTCTCCTCTATGGTAATCCTGCTCTCTCTCTCTCTCTCTCTCTCTCTCTCTCTCTTTCTATCTATCACTCTTTGTCTCTCCCACCCTCTCCGTGCGTGTCCTGATGTCTCTTGTCCGGCACTGTGATGCTATCGTTTCTCAAGGTGATAGGTACTGAGAGCCCAGCCAGTGTCTGGGAGTACGATGAGAGAAGAGGACTGTCTCTGCTGGCCTGTGAAATATTCATCAAACAGCGCTGGGCTGAGTGGAGGAGGAGGAGGAGCTGAGAGGAGGGGGAAGAGAGGGGGGGGGGGGGGTTGCAGGAGGAGACGGCGAGAGGTCCTCTGGGAATAGAACATCATAGCTCAGAGGAGATGAGGGAATGAGTAATACGAGCGATACTGGCCAAGGAGGGAAGAAGTAATGGTGGGAGGCAGTGGAAAGTTAAAGGCTGTGGCACAGTCAGTGGAGGGCTTCTTGTCTTTAAGATTTCTGTAGTTTTTTCCCCCCGAGCTTTACCTTGAAAAGGAATGGGACATTTAATTCAGTGTGTCGTTGGAAATTCCCCCGAGGCTTATCAAGCGATTATGTGTGATAACAATAACCAGAGCTGTGGTTTAATATTTCAATAGTAAGTCTTTGAAGAAAATATTGAAAATAAACACGAAAAAATATTGATTTTCTGGGGCCACTTCAATTGATAGAAGCCCAAATGCATGAATTGCACTTTCCACACCAAACCTGAAAATGAATTAGGACTATACATGAATTTGATAGAGATAGAGGATTCTAGTACGTTGTTTTATTATATTGCAGGATCATTGGTAGTCAGATTTTGAAATTCACTGTTTTCGGTTGTTTCCCTGTGCAAATTAAGCCATATACTGTACACAGTACAATCACTTTGTATTGTTTTGACTGAGAACATGTTGTCTTTGCCCATTAGGGTATTATCACACAGACCTGCAAAAAAAACAGTATTTGGCCCAGAGTGCTCATAAATCTATGTCAGTACATTGAATGTGAATGATCATGGGCAATTATTCTGGCTTTGACCCTCTGGGTATACGTGGCAAATCCACAACGTCCAGAAGGATGTAATTGTAGCAGAACTGGAATTTATTTTAGAACTGTGTCTACGGTCCCGCGTTTACAATGCTGACTGCATTATACATGAACTAATTAGCATGTATTAAAATGAGCTCATCACTAGTTAAGATTGAGCGAATGGATTTCACTTTCTGTAGGCCTTACAGTACAGATGGTGTTTGGATGTTGTCAGGAGGCTCTGGTATGGACGTCTCCTCTCACTAATTAGGAGGCAGACTCACTGGGTGGCAGGCTTTCATTTAGTTGTCGTCCCCGAGGAGCTCAGCAGTTCACCTCCGTTCACTTGTTTACTGTTCTCCTTGACAGTGGCACACGGCTCCTTGGGTGTGTTTTGACAACCAATAATTGAGCCTTTGCCCTGGGCTTCATTAGTGCACACACATGTAGGCTGCACATTAGAAACAAACACGCACTCATAGACACACACAGAGATCACTGCGCCTTCTGATTTTTAAAGCCTCAAAACGTTTGTGTCACGACCATTTAAAAATTGCCCTTAGCTCAAAGCTTGTTGTCAGCTCTGTGACTCAGCAGTCAAAAAACAAAAAATATGTGGGGAAGGGTTAAAATGATAATAGATTGCTTGTATCTTTTATCTGTCCTGAAGGCTGAACTGGTGCAATCACTCACAGTCAAATAAGTCATTATCTGAGTAGATGGCTTGGTTGATTCTTTGCTTTTGTGATTAAACAGACTGTAACAATCAAAGTGGAGTCAAGGGTTTAAATGTTGGGGTTTGAAGGCTTGCACACTTTAACTATTGTAGCTGTGGCTTATTCCTTGTCTTTGATGTATGTTTACGGTGCTTTTATAGGTATAAATATAGGCTTATCCGGCATTGGGAAATTTTCCATATTGTTTAAATTAATGTAAAATGCTGCTGCATCAACAACCGTTTTTCAGCAATATCACAGTATGAATAAAATAACAGTCACTGGGGTAAAAAACAAAACCAAAAAAAGGAAGATGGACGCTGACTGTTTCATGGGTTATTTTTGAGACATGGCTGCTGTCTCTAAATGGCATTCTCCTCGCGTCGCTTGTTTAAGCAAGCAGCCCTAATAACGGAGCAAGCGTTTGCACTTTACAGGGTCTGTCTGAAGTCTCTGGGAATTCTCCTCATAAAACAACAGATCACTAATGGATTGAGCTGATCCTGTAGAGGCGTCCTCTAACAGCTCTGACTTTACAAAGATGTATACAGAGCTCTCTAAACAGCCAGGAGAGTGCAGAAGATGTTTTACATTCTGTCTCAGCCGTGAAATAAAAAAGAACTAAATGTCCACAATCTTGTGAATATGAGAATGAATTAAGGCCGAACACTGCTGAGTGCTTGTCAGGAGAGGGGGGCCTCTGTCTGAGTGGCAAGTTCAGTGATCAGGGAGCAGTGAATATCAAAGTGAGCAAACTCCTAAAGATGTTTTTTAATCTTTTGGGGTTGGTACAGAGATTTTTTTTTTTGCTGAATTGAAACCCCTTTATGAGGTGCCAGCATGAGTATTATAAAAAAAATACCTACCGGTGTTCTTGAGGTGGAACAAAGTAATTATGAGCTGCTTCAAGATTATTCACTTAGTCTAGTCTATCAAAGACAGAGAGAGACAAATAGAGAGGGGTGGTTGGGGGTTGGGGGGGGGTTTAGGGAGATAAAGAGAGTGTGGGAATTTAAGAGTTGAAGGAAATATGGACTAAGCCTGAAGACGAGGCTTTACAAATTTAGTTAGTATTGACAAAATACCGGACAGTCTTCATAAATTCCATGGTATACTGACATCATTAAAAGATCCTCAAGGTAATTATCTCAGTCAAAAGGAGCACAGTGTATCATGCAAGTAGCTACAGTTAAATGCAGGCACTAGGTGCTATATCTATAATTGATGAGTATACCAATTCATCAATTACTGCTGGAATTGTAAGGTCATTAAAACAGCCCATTTAAAGAGAACAGGCTGACAATACTCCATATAAACGTATCGACCAATTCCCTTAAAATCGACCAGACTCCCACTGGCTTCACATTCGTTCGTTGAGTTATTTATTCATATGGCACCAATACCACCTAACATCCGTTCATTCATTTATTTATAAAGAACAGGACGTCTCTGACGTTGGGGGTTAGATGTAGTAGTAGTCCACCAGATGTTCATTTCTGTGGCATCAGCGGTAGAGTGACTAAGATACCTGTGATGAAAGGTTGATTAGGAATGAGAAAAGCAGATGGAGGAGGAAGATGGCATGCGTTAAACTGGCGCTGAAGGGTTGAGTGAGCAGGGAGGGAGGTCGAAGCTTTGAATAAGAGATGGGCAGATTGAGTGATGGGACGAGGCGTGGAGACTGTGTTGCCGCGAGGAAGGCTAATTGATTGAAGGAAGAGCAATGGCCTACCCCCTGTGAGCTTTGGGGATAAACCCTGCCTCTTTCTATATCTTTCAGCTTGTCCCTCCTCTCAACTCTGCCGCGCTGTGCTCTGTCATTTTCCAACCCAATCTCTCACGAGCCACAGGCCGCTGCGCTGACACATATTCTCCATGTCAGCAGACAAAGTGTCGAGGGAACACGCGGCGTTAGTTAGAAAAGCCACCAGCCTATTGAAGCACTGTGTGTGTCTTGAAATCATGGGCTTGTGAGCCCCTTTGACTCGCACAGCTTTAATCATACATCTCTGTGGTGTGTGTTCCACAACGCAGCCTTGGTGCCTCGTCGGGATGCTTGGTTACCATGGTAACACTAGGGTTCATTGTGACCGCCACAAAGATCTGTGAGCTTGTGAGGGAATGTTAAATCAGCGACGGCCAGTCTCCATCATCTAACTGGGCCTATTGTATCATCCCCCCACCTCCCCTTCCTCCCCAACTCCACATCCAAACAAGTGGCCTCTCCAGTTCTACCCTAGACAAACACTGACCTCCAGTGGACACACTTCTTCAAGAACAATGTGTGAGACACTTGAAGACTGAAGTCTTACGTTTTGGTGTTTTGTTTGCTTTTTTCGTAGGTCTTCACTCGCTATGGGAAGTGTTACACGTTTAATGCAGGAGGGGATGGGCGCCCCCCTCTTATAACCACTAAGGGGGGCATGGGAAACGGTCTGGAGCTCATGCTCGACATTCAACAGGATGAATACCTGCCAGTATGGGGAGAGACAGGTAAGGAGGAACACTAAAGCTACTACCTTCCTCCCTATCTCTATCTCTGTTTCTCTCTGTGTTCCCCCCCCCCTCTCTCTCTGTTTGTCCATATCTCTCTCTCTCTCTTTCTCTCTCTCTCTCTCTCTCTCTCTCTCTCTGTTGTCTGTATGTGTGGGTGCGAGTGTATTTTCCACTTTCCACATCTCACACATGCCTCCTTTCTAATGTGCTCAATCTGCCAAGCGTGCTCTATGTTCAGCTAAGTGTGTTTGATGGGGCCAGTGGACTGGACACATCAGTTCAATAGCCCGTGCATGTACGGTGGATTGACCCCGGCTCTCTTTCTGATCCCCTGTTTCTGTCCGCAGATGAGACATCGTTTGAGGCCGGTATCAAAGTTCAGATCCACAACCAAGAAGAGCCCCCCTTCATTGACCAGCTGGGCTTTGGAGTGGCTCCTGGGTTCCAGACGTTTGTGTCTTGCCAGGAACAGCGGGTATGGACCATGTGGTGTAGCTACCTACAGTAGAGCTTTGCTGCGTTGTAACAGAAAACTAATGACATGTTAGAGCTGAAACTGTCCTACCCTTCAAGAAACCAGAAGACATGATGTTGCAAAAATAATAGTACACACACGTGCATCTTTTTTTGTCGACAATGCATTGCTGGGCAAGTTGCCTTTTTATCTTACTTCCCTTATAAAGCACAAGTCCAGTAGTCATAGGACACGCTCACATGATTATGTCACCCTTGAAACCCCAAAAGCCTCAGATAAATGAAACAAGGGTCAACAGGTTTATAAATAAATAGTGCAGTTGTTTCGGTTGAACAAGAAAAATATTTATTACAGGATATTGGAGTTGAAGAGTGTTCTTGTTTTGGTTGAAACTTAAATATTGCACTGTATTGTAAATATTGAAACACATATTTTGTATTATCTTTGTTTGCTTAATTGGTGTAATTTATATAGATTCTGCCTTAAACATGGCACTGCTGGAAAAGAGACCCAGTCACTCACTCGGTTACCCCTCTATAAATAAAAACATAATACATACACACACACACACACCCACACACACACACACACACACACACACACATATATATATATATAACATCAAGTGCACGTACAGTATCAGTGCAATGGGTCCGACATTTCTCAACGCTATAACTCTCGTCATGTTGATGTCGAGTGTATTTTTGTGTCTGCCAGCTCATCTACCTGCCCCCACCGTGGGGTGACTGCAAGATGACACCTATGGACTCAGACTTCTTTGACAGCTACAGCATCACGGCCTGTCGCATCGACTGTGAGACTCGCTACCTGGTGGAGAACTGCAACTGCCGCATGGTGCACATGCCAGGTAGGGGACTGCGGCCTATGAGTCAGCTTTAGAACCGCAAGTTCAAATCAAATTAAAGTTTCGTTTTTAATATGTGGTATTTGGTAAACAGACCAGCTTATTTCAAGATTTAATGCGCATTTAACAGCTAGGTTATTTGATTTAGATCTTATTGTCGTTCTTCACTTTTTTGTTATAATTGCTCCTGTGTGGCAGGAGATGCCCCCTACTGCACCCCTGAGTTATACAAAGAATGTGCTGACCCAGCTCTTGGTAAGGAAACACACACACAATAGTCTAATATACTTAACGTTTCTGGTTTCTGAAACCACAGCTTTACGTTAGGAAAGAAATGGTGTGTCTATTTTCTCTTGGCATGCTTCAGACTTCTTGGTAGAGAGAGACAATGATTTCTGTGTGTGTGAGATGCCTTGCAACATGACCAGATTCAGCAAAGAGCTGTCCTTTGTCAAGATCCCCAGCAAGGCCTCTGCCAAGTATCTGGCAAAGAAATACAACAAGTCAGAGCAGTATATCACGTAAGTCACAATGCAACATGTAAACTGTGAGAAAATCCTTTCTCATGAAGGATCTATTCATCATGTTACCGCCAAAAATATGGTACATTTTCTTGGCAAATTGAAGGTGCTGGTGTCTTACATGATAATTGTTGTCTTGCTTTCAATAGCGACAATGTCCTGGTCCTTGACATTTTCTTTGAGGCCTTAAATTATGAGACAATTGAGCAGAAGAAAGCATATGAAGTAGCAGGACTTTTAGGTAGGTCAACCATAGTAATGAATGACAAAAGTAAAGCTTTTGATTTAAATAATGTTCCTGAAATAATGTATCTATTTATATATTTATAGTATATATATATATATTTGTATGTATACATGTACGTATACAGTATATAATAATTTGGCCAGCTCTCTTTAAATTGCTTTTGATTCCTTTTCTCAGGTGATATTGGTGGACAGATGGGACTTTTTATTGGCGCTAGCATCTTGACTATTCTAGAGCTCTTTGATTACATTTACGAGGTGAGTGTTATTTTTCTTTTACATTTAATTCAGTATCTCAGAGAAATTCAAAAATCAATGGTCAAGGACAGGCACCCAGTTGAATCTTCAGAATTATAAACAAAGTTTTGTAATATGTTTAATAATCTCAGGTGATGAAGTACAAGCTGTGCCGGTGCTCTGACAAGAAACACAAGCACATCAACAACAATGACCAGGGCACTGTTCTGAGCCTGGATGATGTTAAGTGTCATGTTAGTAACTTTCACTAATGAAGTGAAGTCAATGGCCATTACTTTATTCATCTTGTAACATTAACAGTGGATGTCATTCATTACATACCATGTTGTTGGTGCAATTCGTTCTCAATAAAGCTATATGTAAGGGGACCTCTTGTATATGTTCTGAGTGAAGGCTTATATGCTGAGTAAAGGTTCACTTAGTTTGAGAGAACAGAAGACTGTATAAACTGTTTAAGGTCCTAAGGTAACAAGCATTTATTTATTTTTTCCCATAAACTACAACAGAGATTTAAAGGTGGTATGAGCTAAACAGAGGTTGAGTTGACAGTGCATCTGCTTCAGCAATGTAACAGACATCCCAATCATTCCTTAATTATAGAAACGTTGTAAAGATTAGGTCTGTGTTTCTCTCATCATTTCATGTTATTATATATGTGAAACATTTGCACAAACGTGTGTCTCGTCCAACTGCTTTTTTCATATGTTAAATTTTTTTGTCAATTTCATATGCTATGTCATATGTCCATTTCACATTTATTTAACCCCTCGATTCCTCTCAGTCTCAGAGAGTTCACCCCACACAACTCAACCATTCTCTGCCAATATGCTACCTCATCACCTGCTGAGCCAATCAGAATGGAATAAAGAAACCGGGAGTTTCAGTTGGAAGTAATAAGCTTGACAGAAAACTGGAGCGTTGACTTCTTTGGAATTGATACAACCTGACACATGAAACAGTATGCAGAAGTCATCTTAATAGGTCATAGAGGTGGACGTATGTAGCCTGCCTAACTAGCTCTATGGATGACATCATTCTCTGAATCCCCTTTAGGAGGTCCTGTTATGCTTGTATTGCTCCCCAGCCAGACACCTGCCTTCTTGAATTTGACATGGTAGCTCACATCTCCTTCCTGTTGTCAAAACTTTCAAACTGAATTTGAAGTAGTATAGACTTGACTCATTATACGAATGTAGTTTACGTGCATTTAAACATGACAAGCAAACAAAACAACAAACAAAGGGGATGTTAGCTCTGTTATGTGGCAGTGGGAAGTACATACTATTTTATCATGGCTATTTTGTAGAATGTGTCATAACATTTTCAGGGTTCCTACTGGGTTGCATGTAGCATTGTGATATATAAACCGTCAGTGAGCAGTATATTGGCATGTTTGTCTATTATATGTTTCATATTTTGTCTTTGTCTCTGTGAAATTGTCTATTGGGAGCATACATTATTTGTGTGAGTGTGTGTGCGTGTGAGTGTGTGTGCGTGTGTGTTTGTGTGTGGAACATAGCTATACATGTGTAAGATACTAACATCATCATACATTCCTACTACATTCTAAAGTTGTAGAAGTTGCTTTTAAAGAATAGCTCTTTCACATCCTTATAGTAAGGTATAGGCCTACTACTCGAAAAACAAATCTCTCAATTTGCTCATGCCTAGTTGAGCCATTATGGATGTCTTCATCTTTCAAAACATCCAAATCGTATAGTTTGTGGCTGTGCAATGTTACCAACTAAGCACAACAGTTCCATTTACTTGTATACTAATGTAAATAAGGACTATGGATGATGATCTTATTCTGATAACATTGTATAATGGTATTTATTGTTATGGTGTAACCACTGTGTGTAGGCTAGCTGCAAAATGTGGATGTGATCAAAATTGTTTTTTTCTATGACTTCAATGCCTACTACCAGTTTACATGTTTTCTGATGTTTTCTTTATCTAAAAGGCAACAATAAAATATACCAATGTTGCAGTTCTGGTGATTCTCATTTATCCTTCACAGTATTGATTGAAAGACCAACTGCTTAAACTCACCATAAAATCCCTATATCACATTCTATTCTGTTTCACCTGGACCACTTAGTTATATATGGAACCTTTATATAAGATGTGACAGTTTGCTTTACAAACAAGAATTTAAACCATTTGTTATACTCCAATATGTGCTCCATGTATTACAAAGATAATAAAAACGTTAACGTCAACATTAGACACTTCTTGTGTCGATAGGCCAACTGATTTATGTCAACTACAACTTCTTTGCAGAGTGATCAAATCTTCCACAATTGGAGATAATTGCAGAACTTAAACTGCTGAGTTCCTTCTGTGTCTGTGTTCCCTTGTGACCACTGGGAAGTTTTCTAGTTCTTACACAGCGTGTGTTTGTATTGTTCTAACATTCTGAATAACCAGTTTCATTGTCACTAAAGAGCCGGCTTACACTTAAACGAATGCAAACAAAGACATCAAGGTGGATTCAACAGATACATCAATCAGCTTAGTCACCGCGCCCAGCTCCCATCTCATTATTCAGCTGTTGCAATTCTTTATCTCAACTTTGTTATACGACTGTTACCTTTAGCCACATTTAGGCTCAGTATGCAGGACTTAACTCAACAAGAGCCCCACTTCACACAACTTTTAGCCTATTCACTTTCAGCCTACTAACCCCTATCAGTCCTTGGTCCAAATGAACAATGGGCGGGGCCGTCTCGTCCCATCAGACACACCAATGAAATAAGAGATTCGCATAGCGGAGTTTGAGGACTGCTCTCAGTCCGTGAGTCCAGCACATTGTACCCTGTGGACCGTCTGGTGTTTCGCTACAGCTAGCATTCTAATCCTAGATACTTTACATTCAACATGTCAGCTCCGAAGAAAGTCTGTATCATTGGGTCCGGAAACTGGTAAGAACATGTGCATCTGTCGTGCATATGATATGGTATGTTTATGTTATGTTTTAAATGTCCAGTCAGCTAGTAGCGTTAGCGACGTCGCTAGTGCAGGTTAACGCTTTAGCTGCACCGTTTTCCATAGAAACAGTGCGAGGGAGCAAGGCTATTTCGTTGGACTAGTAGCACTTGGCTAGAGCAACCTGCTTTGGCAAAAGTAAAACCGTTGGATAACATTTGCAATCATTCTGCCAGACAAATGTTATGCAATCTATTCATCATTGCATTACATCAGGTGGCCAGTAACTGGAATAACTGGTTGACAGGCTGCATGCAATCTTATATCTGAGCTTTCCTCCCTATTAACCAGCCTATTGCTGCAATCAGTACCCTAATGACTGCAAATTATCCCAGCCCCTTATAATTTGGTTACACAGTAGGCTAGAAATAGGTCCTGATTTGAGTCTTAGTCTACATTCTTTAGGTCAGGTCAGGCCAGGGTCTCAGTCAGTCAGTGATCCTGCATGTGCTTGATCTTATTCTTTGGAATTTGGACAGAGGTCCAAAGATCAGGAGGCCTATTTTGAATAGAGTTTGCCTGATCAGAAGCGATCACTCACAGACTTGGCGTGCAGTCTCAGCTTGGCCTTGGTCTCATTTGTTTCTGTTGGGCAACAAGGGGAATACAGGCAAAAAATAAAAAGCACTTGCCATTTATTTACTGTAGGTTTTACCAGTTAGGCTACTTTACGTATAAGCTTGTGTTGATGCTAAATTTCTCTGTTGTAAACTGCACACACAACTCTAGACATTATCTGAAAGAAGTGGTAAAGACAGGCTGAATATTGAACATTAGCCAATATATGGTACTCCAAGAATCAACTACTTCATTTTGTATGCAAACCTATGGTTTGTGGTCTCCCTTAAAACACTCCTTAAGTTATAAATGTATTTCTAATCAACAAATATTCTGTGTTGAAAATTAGCTAGCAGGTACAGTCTAAATATAAATGGTTGCTGATACTATAATGTTTAATTGGGCATCTTTTGGCCTGTTACAATGTCATAAGATAGATTCTTTGTGTAGGCTGTAACCTTTTACATTGTCTCCTCAACTTTATTCTCAAGGGGATCTGCCATCGCCAAAATAGTTGGTGCCAATGCTGCCAACAACTCCAACTTTGACAACACAGTGAAGATGTGGGTGTTTGAGGAAACAATAGACGGCCGCAAACTGACGGAGATCATAAACACAGACCACGTAAATGTCAAGTACCTTCCCGGCCGCAAACTGCCTCACAACGTGGTAAGAGGAATTAAACAAATGGGTTACAAAGGAAACAAACTAAAGAGTATAGATGACCATAGTCTCTCGGTAATAATAGCATACTGTGGAGAGTAACTTACCACTGCCTGTTGCAGGACCGTAATGCCATGGCAGAACCCTAGATTGGTGTCCTTAGTCAGTTTGTTAACGACCAACTCTGCACATAGTAGTTGCAGCTGTCCCCGTAGCTCCGCTGTGTCATTCTTCACAGCATGTGTGGTGCTCGCTGAATTCCTTCTACATGAATGGGTTCAAATGAAGTGTTGTGGCCAGCTGCACAGAAAGAGATTAAAGCCCCCATGAAGTATCAATCAATGGATGCGTTTAACGACGTTACCAGGCAAAACAAACGCCAGGACCTAACCTTGACGGTGTTTTCCTCACCCCACCTCAATCAGCTGGCTGTCGCTGACCTAGTGGAGGCGTCCTGCGACGCAGACATCCTGGTGTTTGTGATCCCCCACCAGTTCATCGGGAAAGTGTGTGAGACCATGAAGGGGAAGATAAAGAGCGACGCACTGGGGATGTCTCTCATCAAAGTTAGTTTGAGTTCTCTCTTTATCCGTTGGCTATCTGATCTAAGGCACCAAGGTAAAATCTAGGATTACACTTGGAGCATCGGTAGGCTTTTTTGGCTAATATACTGTACTTGAACTGAATATAATTTGAGCAGCACATTTGAAACGGTAGCAAATTAAAAGCGTTAGAAGCGGCCTTTTTCTGTTGGGTATTAGGCGATTCGTGTTACATCACCGTCCCCGGCAGGCTTTTTGTTTATTTAGTGTTTGTTTGTTCTCAGGGCGTAGACGAGGGACCGGAGGGACTGAAGCTCATCTCTGAGGTGATCCACGAGAGGCTGGGTATCACCATGAGCGTGCTGATGGGGGCGAACATCGCCAACGAAGTCGCTGACGAGAAGTTCTGCGAGACCACTATTGGTTAGTCAAGAGGATTAGAGAGATTTGCACCGCCCTGGGGTGTTATAATAATATTCTTATTTTTGATTGTTGCTATTGTGATTGCACTTGCTACTGTAATACTCCTTCGGTATATGTTTGGCTTTGTGCTGGTGGTTTAGTTTGGGTGAATGAGTTTAGTCACCGGATATATAGTTTGTTTTGTCAGTTGAAAGACATAATACAATATTGTTACTCAATAAAGTTGAGGTGATAAAGGTCAGGGGGATTAATGTTATGAAACAATGTTCTGACTCAGCTCCCCTGTCAGGTCTCTAATACTGCAGCAGTCATCGTGGAGGTAAAAATTTGATCTGTTTCCAGTTGACATTAAACACAGCTGTGGGGTTTTCTTTATTGATTATTTGCAGCACTAGTTTTTGCCTTCTGAAGTTTCCTTATGGCTTTCAAGAACGATAATCAATAGAGAATGGAGTAGATGGTGATGGTGAAACTATCTGTCTTATATTATATATATTATATACTATATTATATTGTATTATATTATATTATATCTTATATTATAACTATTAATCTTTCAGGATGTAAGAATACAACTCATGGGGCTCTGCTGAAGGAACTGATGCAGACCAAAAACTTCCGGGTCACGGTAGTGGAGGAGAGCGATGTGGTGGAAATCTGCGGAGCCCTAAAGGTGAGCACGAAATAACTGTTACACCAATGAGCACCTATAAGCCCCCGGAACTCAAATGTGACATTAGTTCTCATCCTATTGACCTTTATGTGACTGTTTCTCTCCCTGTTTTAGAACATAGTGGCCGTAGGAGCCGGTTTTTGTGACGGCCTGGGCTTTGGGGACAACACCAAAGCAGCGGTGATCCGGTTGGGATTGATGGAGATGATTGCCTTTGCCCGCATTTTCTGCACGGCCGGGCCCGTCTCCTCGGCAACCTTCCTGGAGAGCTGTGGAGTCGCTGACCTCATCACCACCTGCTACGGAGGGCGCAACCGCAAAGTGGCTGAGGCTTTTGCTAAGACAGGAAAGGTGAGGGAGCAGATTTAGGCTATCGTGTGTCCGAACGAAAGACAACTGAGACAACTGACCGAGGGTTTTGTCGATAAGCCCTTGTAGGTTTTCACGGAGTTAAGATCCAGCAGCCAAAGCAAAGGAGCTGTGATCATGGTTGTCAAGGACAGGGCCATTACTTATTTTTGGCACTTGATAAGACAGTAGGTTTTCTGTGTTAATCCCCCCTCCCCATTCTCTGGCTAGTCCATTGAGGAGCTGGAGAAGGAGATGCTGAATGGGCAGAAATTGCAGGGACCAGCAACAGCCGCTGAAGTCTATACGATTCTAAAACGCAAAAACCTGGTTGAAAAGTAAGTGCTGCCCAGCAACTCTACCCCCCCCCCCCCCCCACATATGACATGTTTTCCAACTCTCAAGGGACTAAGACAATGCACAGTTTTAAGACGGTTATAATATATGTTGCTTCAACCTTTTCTTTCCCTGCTTCCTCCACAGGTTTCCACTGTTCAATGCCGTGTATCAGATCTGCTTCCAGAGTCGTCCTGTTGCAGACTTCATTAGCTGTTTGCAGAACCACCCAGAACACATGTAATAACGAACTGGACCAATGCCTTTTTAAAGGAGGAGGGGGAGGGGGGGGGGGGAGGCGGCATTATAACCACTTCTTTTAACTTGTTAATGACAATAGATGGAGATTCACTACTGTTCTAATGCAGAAAACTGCCTCTATTGGAGGGGTTGCCTTCACAAGTCCTGATTCAAACAGTTGCATGCACGCCACACTTTTAGTGCATGTGACCACTCCACTCTGTCATGTGTCTTCTTCTTTTAACCCCTCTGAAGGCTGTGTTTCTCCTCCTGGTTTTTGAAGGAGATTGACCCAGCATATTTATATTGCCGTTCAGCATAGTGGCTGTTTGTCGTTCACCAGCACTATTGTATTTTTGGTGCCGTAATACCTCAATTCTGTTGCTACATGTTGTAAAGCTTTCAGTGTTCTGTAGTTCTCTCGATCTTGACATTTTACAGGAGATTTTTGAAATTGTACTGTACGCACATTTACTGTAAAATTGCACGATTGCATAACAGCAAAATTGCAAGTGCCTTAAATGCCTCACTGCAAAAAAGCCATGGCTTTTTCTTTCTGCTATGTGAAACCGAGACTTAATTTGTCTCCCTTAACGTTGTCCTCATAATGCCATTTATTGCCATGACTCTGCCTTTGAATTTTACAGTTGTTGAAACGTTATTGAAAAAAGTTTTATTATAGTTATAACAGTTTGTTACAATGTTTAAAATAAACAACTGGCACTAATATCATACAAATTGTTTCTGTCAGCACTTTACAGCAGCAGGACTTGAGAGTTGGGAATCTGAGCACCAGCAGAATGTTGTTCTGCATGTCAGTTGACACATTCTATTACTCTGTCCTTAGGCATAGCATAGGTCATGTGGTAGTGATTCCAAATCTAAGCAAAGAAAAGAGGTAATTCCATTGGAACCTAGGTTGAACTCTGACCTTGTTGAAGTCTTGTGAGTTGTTGGGTTTCAGAACAAGTCATCTGCTAATTAAGAATAGGAAACTCTTTGTGACACCTCATAAAATGGGAAGAACTGGCCTCCTCCTGGACCCTTTTTTAGTGTCTTATTAAACATTCCGAAAAATAGGTTTCCTAAAGTGTTGGTGTAAATTCCTGTATAATAGAAAGAAACAATGTTTAATACTAAATTTTCTAAATTCAAACACTTGCTTTTTAGTGTGGTAGCAAAGCTAAATTATGCTAATACAGTTACAGCAGAAGCACTCATTCTGATTCTGATAATTAATCTAGTATAAAAAGCATGAATCCACACATACTGGTTGTCATACCAAATGAAAACAGAAAGAAAGGAAATTTAACCGTATTATTTATTAAGCATAGCCAACCTACACAGAAATTTGCTTAAAACCTGGAATTGGCCTCACTTTAAAGCTTTAGGGTGCATCTAAACCAGACCATGTATATACACACAGGCATTTAAGCACAAACTAAGACAGACATACTGTGTTTTAAGGAAATATAACTTTGGGTATGAAGTCTACAAAATAGAATGCACATACCAATATAAAAACAAACATCATGGGGATGTGATCATCAACCCTGTAATAGACATTGCGGCTGGCTCTGAAACTAAAACTCTGAAATCTGGAATGAATATCAATATGCCTGAATTAGAAAAACAAAAAAAACAATGTAAACATTGGGAATGAAAGAAGGGTAACAGATAATTTGTCTTTTGTTGTGAAGTCCCTGTAAAGATCTGGATTATATAATTAGAAAGAAAAAATAATATCTGTTGCGAACCTCAAGCCTAAATAAGTCATGATTTTCATTGACCCAAGAAAAAAACAAAGTACATAAATATTAAAAAGCATTAAAACTACCATTGCAGTCTGAGAATAATAAAGTACTAAAGTCACATTGAAGTGATAATAGCAATGGTGGGTAAACATTCATATGCCTCCTTTACAGTAGCTGGCTAATGTTATTTTTTGCCTTCATCTCTTAACTTTTGTTCAAAATTATCCATGTTATAATACAACATAGCTTTGTTACTATTGTTCCAAATGATCCATATTTGGTACATCAGCTTATGTAAAATAACATAGCTGTTGAACGTATAGCTTTGTTGTAAGTGCTCCGTTTTACATTTAAATGCAAGTCTCACCCTAACCCCAGAAAAGTAAGATAACAAGTAATAAAGTAATCAGACAAAAAAAAAATGTGCTCTCAAATACCCTGTGGGTATAAAAGGGTCAAATAGTATTCATCAAACCAAACTCATTTCTTTAATAATAAGAAGGTCATACATGGATTATTTGTGTATGCATGTACAGGAAAAGTTATATTAATATAGCACAAAGTGGCTTTAATAAAATACTGTTCCTACGTATTTCCCAGCAGTTGTACATTAACTGTAGTCCCAGTAACCATCCAATTAAAAACCTGACAGATGATCGTGGAGCCAATTTAACACAACTTTGACATTAAGACAAAAAAAAATAAGCG
>JAVQIZ010144651.1:0-10248 GCA_036023535.2 Galaxias brevipinnis | reverse complement strand
GAGGAGAGGGGAGGAGAGGAGAGGGGAAGAGAGGAGAGGAGAGGGGAGGAGAGGAGAGGAAAGGAGAGGAGAGGATAAGAGAGGAGAGGAGAGGAGAGGAGAGGAGAGGAGAGGAGAGGAGAGGAGAGGAGAGAAGTTAAGATAGTTGAGCATAGCAATCATTACATGGGAACCAGTTTTGTAAAGGAATCCCTGCATATGACACTAGTTAGGAATAAGAATCCCTTTCCCAAAAACAGTTAGGATATAAGATTCCTTATGCCAAAACCAGTAAGGAATAAGATTCCCTATGCCAAAACCAGTTAAGAATAGGAATACCTATGCCAAAACCAGTTAGGAGCAGATTATTTTAATTCCCTATAAGCTTTCTGTTTTAGCATCCCCCTGTAGGATGTGAAAGCTATCTCTCTAGGAGACACCCACTCTGACATAATAACACAGTATGCTGGCTCCCCCCCCCCACAGAGGAGGAGTGAGGGGGTGGTGCTGTACCTTGGACCTGCACGTCATAGCTGAGCTCAGCCAGGCCGGCACGGCTGCGGGCTACGCACGTGTAGACCCCCGAGTCTAACAGCTGCACAGGAGACATCCTACATACACAAAGAGAGAGAGAGATAGATAGAGAGGGAGAGAGAGAGAGAGAGAGAGAGGGAGGTAGAGAAAGGATACGATTAATCAGACCGACACCCCAAACAAGAAAGACAAATAAACTCCATTCTTAAAAATACAAATGTATATGTAGAAATTCTGATACTGACACTTATATAGTATCTTATACATATATATATATATATACTATGCTATACGTATATGTATATACTATATATGACTTGAGACACCTTTTCCTCTCCGACAGTATCTGAGAAAGTGCAGACAGCCTATTGCGATAGTCCTCCACTATTAATGTAGTTATATGCTATATGCTATAAAGCTGACCTTAGCACCGTGTCTCCTGAGAGGAGTCGAGCGCGGGGCGAGAGCAGCAAGGGTCTGCCGTTCTTCAGCCAGCTGATCTGGGGAGGGGGGTTCCCCACGGCCTGGCACTCCAGAGTCACCACGCTGTCCTGGGTGGTCTGCACCTCCCTGGGTACTGTAGTCTCCCCAGAGATAGACGGGGGAACTGCCCCCCCCAAAAAACACGTTGGAATAATAGTAATAATAATACTACTACTACTACTACTACTACTAATAATGATAATAATAATTATACTGATAATAATAATAATAATAATAATAATAATAATAATAAAGTCACAGATTACATGGTCTACACATCTCTTTTCAGTCATAATTATTAGCACAGACATGTCATAATGATATGATATTGTGGGGAGTATAATTTGGGTACAAAACAACATGACAGGAATAACGCGATGAGCTCATTTATGTGTCGTCCCACAAACACCTGAGTTTGTTGAGACTACCTCAATCAAAGCATCACTTGAAATACAAATTAAAACTAAAAATACACTTTTTACACATATAATATATATTTTTTTTAAACAATTATGTATTTACGTGTATAACTAATTATTTTCTAGCACGTATGCAATAAATTATGAATAAAATATTAGAAACACTTCTGTATGCAGTCAAGTGATTCAGCACGTCTGCTGCTTCAAAGTAATTCTTTTTGGATGAATTTAACTTTCTTGGTTGCAGGTGTTCGTTGGCTAACCTAAAACAAAGAGGGTGTAGATCTTGCTGGTCTGACCAGCGGGGTTGACGGCCAAGCAGGTGTACGTCCCAGAATCCTCAGGGCTCAGCCGCAGTAAGGTTAGGGTACTGCCGTCAGGGGAGGTGCTGCAACACACACACACACACACACACACAACCGCGCGTGCACACACACACACACACACACACACACACAACCATGCGCACACACACACATGCATATGTACACACACACACACCCAACACACACCCAACACACACACACACACACACACACAGTCAATTTCAACAACTCTATCAACAGTAGTTGTTAATAGGAGTAACTTAAAAGGTCAGATTGCTCTTAATATACATTACAATGACCGTGATAGCTCTTTGAACCTTTCACTTTACATCACTGACATGAGAAAACAGTCCGGACAGAGTGAGTGTGACCTACTCTATGTGCTGTGTGTCTGAGCCCTGTAAGGTCTGTCCGTTCTTCATCCAGCTGATCTGTGGACTGGGGGTGCCAGTCACTTTACACTCCAGAGTGAGTTCCTCTCCTGCAGGGGCGCTACGCTCAGACGGGAGGGCCGAGTCCATGATGGTGGGAGACACTGAGAATATACATAGGTACATTTAGATAGTGTGTACGAGAAAAATGTATTCACATTCTTTTTAATTGCACTATTTTTCTGACTTTTGCATACACATATATATATATATATATATATATATATATATATACACAAAAAAATATATGTGTGTATATATATATATATATATATTTATATATATATATTTATATATTGTACATTCCGTATTTTTTTAATCATTAAATCCTTCACTGTTGATATGTTTAAACCATATTTGTCTGTAGAAATATTTCTTACCGTGCACTTTAAGAGAGTAGTCCTTCTGGGTTTGTCCTCCATTGTTCTTGACCTGACAGGTGTAGGTGCCAGCATGCGCTAGGGTGAGAGGCCCCAGCTCCAGCCTGCTACCCCGGACCGACCAGTGCCACTGTAAGCTGCTCTCTGGAAGAAGAAGAAATAATAACATTATCAACACACGATAATGACGTAATCAACACACGATAATAACATTATCAACACACGATAATAACATTATCAACACTAGATAATAACATTATCAACACACGATAATGACGTTATCAGCACACGATAATAACATTATCAACACACGATAATAACATTATTAACACACGATAATGACGTTAGCAACACACAATAATAACGTTAGCAACACACAATAATAACGTTAGCGGCACATAATAATAACGTTATCTCACAAAGCCTTTGAAAATCAAAGACATTCTTCTATTTTTTTAAATCAATCACAACAGACAGCTACAATAAATCATAATGGCATTTAAATTAGTGCGAATTATTTTTTTGACGTTAAAGAAAGTAACCTAACAGAATAAACTATAAACATGTTCGATTGCTAAATAACCATGAATACGATGTATCGCTCTGTCCCAATGCCTCTAATACAAATACAGATGTTCCTCATCTTAGCCTATAAGATCATGTTAGCATCTACACACCTGACGCGACCTCTCCCACCCTTCCACTCACCAATAGGAGTCCCGTCTTTGAGCCAGGTGATGCTGGGAGCAGGCGTCCCTGTGGCCTCACATAGCAGGGTGACACGTGAGCCCAGGTTTCTGGTCAGATCCTCCCTGACCGGACCGTCCAGGACGGGAGGCACTAAGAGCGGGAACAATACATGAGGAAGATAAGGTAAAACGAAACAAAACATCTTCTACACTTGGTTATCCCTAGTAGATACATTCTTTTAAATCCATCCATCCATCCATTAGCTATACTGCTTATCCTATGCAGGGCCGCGGGGGGGCTGGAGCCTATCCCAGCCGACACAGGGCGAGAGGCAGGGAACACCCTGGACAGGTCGCCAGTCTATCACAGGGCGGACAAGTAGGGACAGACAACAACTCACACTCACATTCACATCTACGGACAATTTAGAGTCACCAATTAACCTGGATGTTTTTGGACTGTGGGAGGAAAACTGGGGTACCCGGAGGAAACCCACGCAAACACGGGGAGACCACGCAAACTCCACACAGAAAGGCCCTTGGGCCAGATGGGGATTGAACCCAGGACCGTCTTGCTGTGAGGCAACAGTGCTACCCACTGAGCCACCGTGCTGCCCTTCTTTTAAAAATAATTATTATAATTTGAAATGTGGCACCTATGTAGCATGATTGTTGTTATAATTAAAATTTTAATTTAGATTTCGTAGCTAAATGTCAAAAACAAAACACTGTGTTTTAGCTCCTGGAAGTCTTAATGACTTATCAGTGTGGCAGTGGATGGATGTCCAATAAACTACATTTCCCTGCTCACCGTGTACGGTCACCCTGAAGTTCCTGTCCACCTGGCCTGCCACATTGGACACCTTACAGGTGTAAATGCCACCGTCAGCTACCTGCGTTACCAGAGGGACACAATGCATCTCATGGTTATCAATCAACAACAAAGCCAGGGACAGTTAATATGTTCATAGACCTATGGTAGATTGTAAATGTTAACCCAGCTGTATTATTGATGATAAACAGATGCAGCTGCTATTGTTGTTGTTGTTGTTGTTGTTGTTGTTGTTGTTGTTGTTGTTGTTGTTGTTATTGTTGTACCTGAACTCCCACAATCTGGAGCTGGTGCTGGTCCATCTTTAATCCGTTCCCCGGTGCGAGCTGCAGACCGTTCCTGTACCATGTGACCTCAGGTTCCGGCGTGCCCCGTGCCTCACAGCGCAGGGTGACAGACGTACCCAGCTGAGGAGTCACGACCTCTGACTCGGAATCCAGGCGAGGCTTAAGGGTTGGCAGGACTGTAAAAATAAAAGAAGAAACAAAAACTAACATAACTCTCTGTGGTCTTCTCCATTAAAGAGTAGGGGTGCAACCCGGTGTCCAGGCTAAATTCCCACTCTGGCCCTATATCAATGCTGGCCACCAAATCATCGAAGTGTAATTTTGGGAGTGCCAAAATGAGATGTGCAGTTTGGGGGGAGTGTGTGTGTTTGTGTGTAAGGTGGGGAGGGGGAGGCAGCATGACATTAGTCATCATCTGACATCTAAAATGTATGATTTCAACTTCAATTTGACTTAAACAATACAAAAAATATATTTCGTCACAATCCAATTAAACCTTTGTAAAAAAAACATTTTGATCCATTTACTGTGGTTTGAAATATGAAGTGATTATTATAAGTATTACAGCATTCACATTATCTATGACAGTATTCACACTGTGATAGATATCTCCAGTATCCAGAGCAGTCAGTGTGCGTGTCCTCACCGTAGACACTGAGCAGGATGCTTTTCTGGCCCTGGCCCGCTGAATTGGTGGCCGTGCAGACGTACTGCCCTGCGTCCTCCACCCTGGCCCTGGGCAGCTGCAGCATCTGACCCCCTGTTCACAATGGCAGGACCGTTCAATGGAAAACAGGGCAAAAAAACAAAACAGTACGGTTCGAACTGAACTCTGCAGTCCACATGGCCACTATCTCAGTGTTGCTGGGTTTCTGAATCACAATGAATAAAAAAATTTGAAATGCAAAATACATTAATAATATATTTTTTTTAAATACATGAAAAAAGAAAAGAGAAAATGGGGAACAACAGAAAATCAAAAGACAAGAAGACCAAATATTTCAAAAGCCTACTGATTGGTCGTCGTGTGTTTAGAGAGGGTGTGCTGCCATACGGGGGGAGGGGGGGGGGGGTGTAGGGCAGGTCGTACCAGGCAGGATGTTGACCCCCGAGGTGAACTGGAGCAGCTGTCCGTCTCTGGTCCAGGTGATCTCTGGGGAGGGGAAGGCCTGGACGTCACACAGCAGAGACACCATGTGACCCTGGATCACACTGAGCTCCTCCTCCTCACTGCCCACCACCCGCGGGGGATCTGAGGAACGAGACTCACCATGAGCACACACACACAACGTCTAAGAAGCATTCAAAGGGCTGCGGAAAATATGCTCTGATGGAAAAAGAAGACAATTTAATTAGCAAAGGAGAGCAATAGATGTGTAGAGACGTTAGGAAGTAACAATGAATATTACAGATATATGTCAAGTAGTATTTGATATGGTACTGTGCAGTGAATATTACAGATATATGTCAAGTAGTATTTGGTATGGTATTGTGCAATGAATATTACAGCTAGATGTCGAGAAGTATTTGGTATGGTATTTGTGCAATGAATATTACAGCTAGATGTCAACAAGTATTTGGTATGGTATTTGTGCAGTGAATACTACAGATTGTTGTCACACAATCAACAGACAACTTCTACTCAGCTTTGTAAGGACTGCAGAAAATACGATCTGATGTTTAAAGATTTTCAAAGGAGAGCAATAGATGTTTGGGGACATCAGGAAGTAATATTTGGTATTGTACTGTGTATTGAAAATTACAATAGATGTGTGGACATTAGGAAGTAGTATTTGGTGTTGTACTGTGTATTGACTATTACAGATAGTTATCAGACCTTGCACTGAGAGGCTGAAGTGTCTCTCAACGATGCCGACCTTGTTCTCTGCCACACACGTGTAGTCTGCCATGTCAGACACCTGAACACTGAGGATCTGAAACACACATCAAGTGTAATATCTCAAAATCTAACCAAATCAAGTGTATTTATAGAGCACATTTAAAACAAGCAGAGCTGACCAAAGTGCTGTATAATACATTCAAATACAGTATATCAAGCATAACTTGTCCTATCTATCTTGTGGTCACAGTAATTGAATCCTGGACTTGACGTACTAAAGACAGTAATATTGTAATGTTAGCCCTTAATTCCTTCCTTACTGTAAAGCACAGTGCGCATCACTTGTATGAAATGTGCTATACAAATAAAGATTATTCTTATTCCTTCTACCAAATGGCTGAATAAATTAAACACTAATAAAAATATTCATATTCTTAACTTAATCAATCAATCAATCAACCAATCAATCAATCAATCAATCAATCAATCAATAAATCAATCCATCCACAGTGTAACTAGCCGACCTGTTGCTGAATGCCTTCCTGGCTGAGATGGTACTGGGCAGTGAATCAATCAATCAATCAATCAATCAATCAATCAATCGACCCACAGTGTAACTAGCTGACCTGTAGTTGAGTGCCATCCTGGCTGAGATGGTACTAGCTGACCTGTATCTGAGTGCCGTCCTGGCTGAGATGGTACTAGCTGACCTGTATCTGAGTGCCGTCCTGGCTGACCTGTAGCTGAGTGCCGTCCTGGCTGAGATGGTACTAGCTGACCTGTAGCTGAGTGCCGTCCTGGCTGACCTGTAGCTGAGTGCCGTCCTGGCTGAGGTGGTGCTGGGCGTCTGTGTGGAGCCTCTGACCGTCCCTGTGCCAGTAGACGTCAGGCGCTGGGTGGCCCGTCGCCTCACAGAGGAGAGACACAGTGCTGTTGACCACCGCTCCTACATCCTCCACAAACTCCTCCTCCGACGCCCCCGTGATCACAGGAGGGACTGGGCGGGGTGAAGAGGACACATGCCAAACAGATTCCAATTATAGCAACAAACCCAACTAAGATTTCGTAGGATCAGCAACAGATATCCGTCCAAATTTGAGTACTTTTTTTTTTGTACAGTCAGTTAATCGTTCCTCTTTGTCATTGATATGTTCCTTTGTATAACCAGGAATTGTACCATTGAGATTAAGCTGCATGGAAAATCAATTCAATGCCTATTGAATGATCAGCAAGAAACATTTCATAAAATGTCAACATACTAAAGGTAGAATTTGTATTTTGGGATTTTGCAGACTGACACTGAGTACTCGTGAAGTTAATAAAACCTGTTAATGTCTCACCCAGCACTTCCAGGTCAAAGTGCATGCGGTCCTCTCCAGCTTCATTGACCGCTTGGCACGTGTATTTCCCAGCATCCTCTCTCTGCACCCGGGAGATCTGGAGAACCTGTACACCTGTGGGGAACGGAACACATGATGTTGTCAATGACAACGCTTTTCCTCTTGTTTACTACAGCTGACAGGTTCTGGAAAAGGTCTCACAGTGAGTCGAACACACAAGATGAAATGTAGTGTCTTTAGTTATGCATTGCAGTCTATGAAAAAACTATATTGTTATTATTTTTAAGATAAATATGTTATTAGTCATTGAGGGAGCTTCAACCAAGATCAAATCAAATGTCACTAATACTGAAATAAGTGAATGATATAAATGTAAAGTGAATAATATGAAGGATTAGACAGATGAAAACAATGAACTAAAGAATGACCTCTGACCTGGACGCAGTACCACTCCGTCATCCGCGGACAGCTTGCGGCCCTCTCGGTACCAGCTGAGTTTGGGTGGGGGGATGGCGTTACTCTCACATGACAGGCTGACAGAGTGACCCAGGACCACCTCTCTCTTCTCCGTCATCTCTTCATCCTTCTCTCCTTCCTCATCCTCCTCTCCTAGGCCCCAGGCTGCCGCGCCGTCGCCGCCAGTCGCCCGATGGAAGATGGGAGGAACTAGGGAGAAAACCGAAAAAGATCACGTGAGTTTAGATTAGTAGTCTGTGACATGTTCCATCTTTACATCTTTTCAAAGGAAGCCAAGGAGAGGTGGCTCAGGTAAATAAACATGTACAGACTATTGGAGTTTAACAAGCATCCCAGTTTAAATGAAGAGGCCTATACTATCCCAAAGTCATTCTGACGTACTCCACACCCACGCGCCCTATCTCTGCTGAGCCTTCTGTCTGTTTAACCTGTCGTCATCTGACTGAACCTACAACAGAGAGGAGCAGGCGGGTACCGACCCTGGATGGTGACGTGGAAGTCTCTCTTGTCCTCCCCTGCGGTGTTGGAGACCACACAGGTGAACTGTCCCCCGTGGGACAGTCTGGCCCTCTCTATGAGGAGGAGGTGACCGTCCTCTCTGATGCCAGCGTGGGAGTTCCCATTCAGCAGCTAGGAGACAGAGAACAGCCATTTTCTTTTATTTAAACAGAGACAAAAACCAGTTAGCATAACGTTTTTACGGAACTTGTTTTTTAGCGTTGGTTCCGTTTTAGAGAGAGACATTTCGTTGTTGACATTTTACAAATCGTTCTTTCTTTACATATATAACAAAGAAAAAAGTGGGCTTTGGTGTAATTTCTTAAAAGTTCTTGGTACGGAATCCGTGAGAGTAAAACAAAATAGATACAATCAGAAGGTAGGAAAAAGGTGGATGGATAAGTGGGGGGAAGACACACCAACCTGTCCGTCTTTGAACCACTGTGTCTTGGGCTCGGGGAAGCCTTTGGCCAGGCAGGAGAGGGTCAGTGAGCCATTGATCCTCACCTTCTCCTCCCGAGAGCCCAAGCTCAGAGACGTCGACTCCCTTCCCTCAATCTGGGGGGGAACTGATTGACCAACACAATCAACACATACGGCTCCTTAGAAATGTTTTTTCGTTTCATTTTAATAATCATTTTTTGGGCAAAAAAATTTAATTCCTTAACACGATTACTAACATTTATTAATCCTTAACAAATCCTTTATGCCTTCAAACTACTAACCATCCTTTTGTCAGAAAAAAACAAACCGCATCGATTAAGTACAGTTTAATAAAAAAAAATCTATTATAATGGCAATGTAGAGCATATTCTGCTTATAAAAAAACAAACAATCTATCCTCTGTCCAGCCTTACCGAGGACGCTGAGGGAGTAGTGCTTGAGGGCAGAGCCAGCCTGGTTGGTGACTCTGCAGGTGTACAGGCCAGCACTGTCCCCCTGGGCGGCTCCTAGCTTCAGGGCCTGCCCAGAGCGGGTGTAGGTGAGCTGGGCACTGGACACGATGGGCTGGTTGTCTTTGAGCCAGGTGATGCTGGGCGTCGGGGTGCCCTGGGTGTCACAGGGAAACACGGTGGGGAAGCCCAGCACCACTGAGACCTCAGAGGTACCGCTGGGGCCACTGATAGTGGGGGGAGCTGGGGAGAGAGACAGGGAGAACGGGGGACCAGGGGATGGGGAGGATGGGGGACAAGAGGACAGGGGAGGGAGACAGGGGTACAGTGGGTTTAGGAGATAGGGAGGACAGGGGACAGAGAGGGAGACAGGGGTACAGTGGGTTTAGGAGACAGGGAGGGCAGGGGACCAGGGGGCCGAGAGGGAGACAGAGAGGGTGGGAGATAAGGGGGCATTCATAAGTATCAGTGGTTATAGAATTGCATGATGGGTTGCTGATTGTTTTACATTAACCCTGTAGCTAAACCACTAAATCAAGCTAAGTTAACATTGTGTTTTTGTGTAGTACGGGACAGGGACTGCTCTCACCCTGAACGGTGAGTCTGAACTGCCTGGTCTGCGTGCCAGCGTTGTTTGAGGCCTGACACTGGTAGAGGCCCTGGTCTCTCTGTCTCACTGACGTCACCCTCAGCAACTGACCCTCCTCCAGGAACTCAACATGGGGGTCCCCGTCCCGTGACAGCACCCTGGGGGCACGGAGGAGGAGGAGGAGGAGGAGGAGGAAGAGGAGGAGGTGGTGTGGAGGAGGAGGAGGAGGAAGAGGTGGTGGTGGAGGAGGA
>JAVQIZ010144627.1:0-20072 GCA_036023535.2 Galaxias brevipinnis | reverse complement strand
GTTGGCAGAAAGTGCCTGCAGGCATAGGGAATAGGGATAGGTATAGGGATATCTGCAGAGCGTCATATATTAAGCCTGCAGTAACAGAGTAGGGAAAGATTATCTTCTTTTCAGGTGGTAAGGATCCCTGCAGAGTTGGCATTGAAAGCCTGCAGAAATAGGAATTAGGTACAGGTATAGGGGTATCTCTCAGTTTAATAAACAACAAATTAAAAAATAAATCAATTAATAAAATTTTTTTTTATTTCTGGCCGTGCCAAGAGCGGACATAGAGGGGGGTGGTTCTGAGACGTCATTGCTCACCGTTAAGCCTTCTGGAGGTGTCGTGGGCTCAAATTAACGAAACATCTGGGATGGAAGGTGCCCACTTGAAAACCCCAATGACATATCTGCTCTCAACCCAAGTCCATTCTAAAGTATTGTCTTTTGAAGTGCTCATCTTGGAATATGGCATAATGGATATTATAACATCTTATCCTGTGTATATTGAAATGTTCACACATGTTGCATTTCAGTTACATGGAGTTCCGCTTTGGTTTCTCTGGCTCTTTTGGCAAGTGGGACCGGATTAACTCTACAGGGCAGAGGTCAAGACGGAAAAAAGGTTCTACAGCAGTCTTAAGAAGACGCTATCAGGAACAATGTGGAAATGCTTGTGATTACATGTAGAAGGGATCAAGTGCTCAGTGGGATACAAGTGTTGACAAAAACACAATTTAACGGTTTAAAACTTATGTTGCGTCTACAATTCTGACATACTGGAACACAGCCACTTGCTGCTTGGCCAGATGGATCTGAATTTAAAGATTAACTACATGTGATCTCACTTGATTCAGCTGGTCTCTTCAGGCAACCTCACCCAGGCATATACACCAAATGTCTGATGTCTAATGCCAATTTTATGGGAATTAATGTACGAGTCTGAGCAGATACCAAGGAAACCCACTTTCACTGTAATATTTGATCCTTAAAATGAGTATTGTATAGAATGCAAACAGTGTAAATATTAATATCTGGGCATCTTGAATTCTAAACAATTTCATGTTGATCTTTATATTTTTATAAAGACCTTTATTAGTATGTTCAATAATGAAAAGGTAGCAGGAAACAAATATAATACATTTTCAATAGATATTTTGGAGATTGACATATGCTATTTCTGCAATTCTTTTTCAGATATTGGAAATCAGGTGCATGACAGAATTAATGATTGAGAAGGCTCTACAATTGTGAAATTCAATTAATTGTTTCACATCATTTTGAATTATGCTTCATTACTTGTCTTATAACAGATAGAGAAATTAAAATAAATATGATTATTGTAGTCAAATCACATTTCATACAAACAGGCAATTCAATGTGCTTTACATAAGGCAAGCCGGGAACATACAAAGCAATACATAAAATAATAAAAAACTAAAATATTACCATGGCAATAATGTCATTACTTCAAAATATGAACAGGGCAATGAAGGACTAAGGTTGCCAAGCCATAGCAGGGCAGGTAAATTACCTTACTCAAAGGGTATAGGGCACCCACAGATGCCTTTACCAACCCCCACAACGCACGGCGCTAGCACATATGCACATAAGTCAATGTGTGAGCGTGTGTCGAGGACAAGCCAACAGTTGGGGGTCCTGCATGATGGATGGCACAGAGTGTCTACAACAGGCAGGAGGCAAGCTTTGAGAATATTTGTCCTTCATATAGAATACCTCACACCTTTCTTGTCCTTCCCTCCTCCTCCTTGTTATGTTCAATTAAGTAGAGGACAGTACTCAACCATACCCCTACTGAGGTGGTAGTGTTGAGGAATTGGGTGATAGGGGATTTTTATCTTTAGTTTTATCTTTGCCTCCTTTCAAACGTTGTAGTCAGCAAATTACATATATAATGGATGCTTGCCAGTGGGGTAATGCTTGGCTGACATCTGTTTCCGAATGATTTTGCATTCCTAAATGCAGCATCTTACCTTTTTGGTTTCATCTAAACAGTTTACACAACAGATTGTTTGAATCCTTTGTTCACTAAGCTTATGACTGTATGGCCATAGGCGTAGATTTTGGGCGGGACGGTAGGAAAATGTCCCAACCAATGTCGAGGGACCACTGAATTGTCCCTACCAATAATCTAGTACGTACACGGCTTTCGTTAAGTCATTTTATCCACTTCAGTGACCCCACAAAAGGGGAATACTGATAGGTATGCTAATAAATTAGTTAGTTAGTCTTCACTGTCAAAATTATTAACGGATATTGGTTGGAACAAACAGGTTTATACATTTACGTTGTGACATTGACATTATACGCTTGTTTGTCGCTAACGTTTGCTAGACAATATAGTTTGGCTAGCATGTTGCTGTAGTCATCATCAACCCGACTCGAGGCAGAACTTGTTTCCTTAAAGCAGTATTTGCACATGGATATTTAAGCTACTTGCTTTAATTTAAATCATTCAAGAAGGACCACAGATAGCCTACCAATCAATGAGAAATTGGATGTTGGCACATCACATTACACCACAATGTAAAATTACAAAAAGTAGAAAAAGTATTCCCTAATAAATAGCCTATTATATATGCCACATAACGCAATTCATTCAACTATTAACAACAATACTTACATATTGTGTTTCAATATCTGAGTAAGAAACCAATCAATGAGAAATTGCATGTTAACAATTGTAAAATTACAAAAAGTAGAAGAAAGGTGTAACAAATAGCCTACCATATAATAAGTGCCACAGAAAGCATTTCATATAACTAGTAACAAAAACATTGTGTTTGAATATCTATATAATTATACATTTGTCCAGAATAGCTGGATTAGATACCGTTGTTGCAATCAGTAGATTTAGAATCCAGTGCCCTATAGTAGAAAAAAGAAGAGAGGGGAAGGAAGCGAGTGACGCATCCCTTGATGGTGAATGGAGAGCGAAAAAGTGCACATCCTTCTCCAGTTGCGTGAAGACAGTGAATCGATTGTTAAACTCGTGTATAAGCCTGGACAGCATGTTCTTGTACTTGGCCATACACTCGTGATCGACAGGTAGAGATTTTAGACAGGGAAAGTAGACTGGGTATAGCTACAACTACCACAGAGCCAATTTAATTTGGAAAGCTCGAATGCTGTCATAGTACTCTGTGATAAGTTTGTTGCGGCCCTGTATTTTAACGTTCAACACATTCAAGTGTTTTGTAATGTCCACTAAAAAGGCAAGATCTTTAAGCCAGTCTGACTCATCCAACTATGTCACTGGCTTTCCTTTCTTCTCCATGAATTGGGCAATCTCCATGCGTAGTTTGAAGAAGTGGTTGAGCACTGCTCCGTGTGGTAGGGCAGGCGTACATGATATTTAGTTTTGATTAAAGAGCCTGAAATTGTCGATGGATAAGTCCTTTGGCTCTGATAAAATTCACAGTTTGAATAACAACACGCATGACGTCCATTTTCAGGCTCTTGCTGCATAAGGCTTCTCGATGTAAAATACAGTGAAAGTTCCAGAACACTTGCTCTGGATTAGCAGCCTGAACCTTTTCTCTGAGCTTCACAACTACACCTGCATTTTTCCTGATTGATAGTGCGCCGTTGGTTGCCACACTGACTGCGCGACTCCAGCCCACCTCCAGTATGTCCAGGGCCCCGACAAGGCTAGCGAGCATGTCCTTAGCCGTGATAGTGTCTGTCATACATCAGTCACGTAGGTGCTTTCATCATTAGCAATAGAGAATGCAATAAAAGTCTTAACTTTGTCTTTTAGTTCACCGGTAAAATTTCCCAGCAAGTTCCCCAATTCTCTCTGCCACAATATTTCTCAACAAGCTAATGTTAGCTAAAGATTGTCGCTTCTCAGGGCACACCAACTTGGCTGCCTTTAGCATGCATGTCTTCACAAATTCCCCCTCTGAGAACGTCTTGGACGCTGCTGCGATTTCACTGGCAATGATATAGCTGGCCTTAACTGCTCCATCATCAGTGTCGACATTTGGAAAATACAGATTGTTGTTTTTTTTAGAGATGATGCTAGCTCATTCACCTTTTCATTTCGGAGTTGCCCAGTGTACCTTGGCATACTTTTCTGCATGGGTCTCATAGTGTCTTCTGATGTTACACTCCTTTGCTACAGCCACTTGTGAGCAAATAAGGCATGTAGGTTTTCCATGTAACTCCCAGAAGAAATACTGCTGTTTCCATCTGTCTTGGAATATGGTGTTTTAATCTGTCTGTCATTCCGTTTTCAGTGGTGAGCGCGAGTTTACGTCCATTGCGCATTAACATTCATCAGCTGAGTTATCTTATTGGCTAGGAATAGTAACATTCTGCTGTTATCATGGCTGCGGCCGGAGTAGGTGAGTCTGTGCCAAGAAGATTGACTTGGATTTTCTACGTCACAAATCAGTGAAATTCAGAACAAACAAACAAAAGCTTGTAATATAGGGTAGATGTGTTGTCAGAGGTAAAATAGATCAAATGCACAAGACACAGATTTAACTTTTTCATGTTGTTGGTACAAACAGCACTGTTGCCTCACATCAAGAAGGTCCTGGCTTCAATCCCCACCCGACCCAAGGGCCTTTCTGTGTGGAGTTTGCATGTTCTCCACATGTTCGCGTGGGTTTCCTCCCACAGTCCAAAAACATGCAGGTTAATTGGTGACTCTAAATTGCATGTATGTGTGAATGTGAGTGTGAGTTGTTGTCTGTCCTGTGATAGACTGGTGGCCTGTCCAGGGTGTACCCTGCCTCTTGCCCTGTATCGGCTGGGATAGGCTCCAGCCCCCCACACCAGGTGTTTGTTCCACAATGCCTGGTTCTGGGAAACCAGGCACCGCAAACAGGTCTTGAGCTCCTGGTTGATGCGCTCAGTCTGGCCGTTAGATTGAGGGTGGTATCCTGAAGATAAGCTGACGGTGGCACCAAGGAGATAGCAGAACTCCTTCCAGAAGCGTGAGATGAATTGTGGGCCTTGGTCTGATACAATATACCTGGGAAAACCATGAATATGGAACACATGACGTAACATGACCTCTGCTGTTTCCTTGGCAGACGGAAGCTTGGGTAGTGCAATGAAATGTGCCATTTTACTGAATCTATCCACCACCGTCTGGACAGTGGTGTTACCTTCAGAAGTGGGTAATCCTGTGACGAAGTCCATAGAGATGTGGGACCAAGGGCGATGAGGGACAGAAAGTGGGTGCAGCAGACCAATCTGTGCTTGTGTGGAGATCTTGTTCCTGACACAAACCGTGCAGGCTGCCACATATTCCACCACCTCTTTCTCCATGGACGGCCACCAGAAACATTGCTTGATCATGAAGATAGTTCGTTTCACCCCAGGATGACAGGTGAGCAACGATGTGTGAGCCCAGTGTATTACCTGTGAGAGGACTGAAACAGGGACAAACAACCTATTTCGCGGACAACCACTAGGTGCCGGGCTCTCACCATTGGCTTGCTTCACCACAGATTCTATTTGCCATGAAACTGCTCCGACAACACGGATAGGTGAAAGGATGCTCTCAGGTTCTTTGGCAACAGGTTCAGGATCATACAAGCGAGACAATGCATCAGGTTTGACATTCTGTGAGCCTGGTCTATATGACAGTACAAAATGGAAGCGGTTGAAAAACAATGACCACCTGGCCTGATGTGAATTCAGTCTTTTGGATCTTTTAATGTATTCCAAGTTCTTGTGATCATTTCAGATTAAAAATGGTTGTTCTGCCCCCTCCAACCAATGACGCCACTCCTCCAAAGCTACTTTGACAGCTAAAAGTTCTTTGTTGCCTACATCATAGTTCTTTTCCGCAGGTGTCAACTTACGTGACATGAACACACATGGATGGAGCTTGTTGTCATGAGCAGATCTTTGAGATAACACCGCCCCGATGCCTTCTTTGGAGGCACCCACCTCCACGATGAACTGTCTCTGAGGATCTGGCACAGTGAGGATGGGAGCGGTCGTGAACAGTCTTTTTAGTCTCTGGAAGGCCTCTACCGCGTGAGTGTTCCACTCAAAACTGACATGGGAAGAGGTGAGTACATGCAATGGTGCTGCAATGGCACTGAAGTTTCTTTTAAACCGTCTGTAGAAGTTAGCAAAGCCTAAAAACTGTTGTAATTTCTTTTTGCTAGTGGGAGTAGGCCAATTAGCCACAGCGCTGATCTTTTCAGGATCCATCTGAACCTGGTTAGTGGCGATGATGTGACCCAGGAAGGAGACAGTCTTGGCATGGAACTCAAATTTTTCAGCCTTGCAGTAGAGTTGGTTTTCCTTTAGCTTTTGGAGTACTTGGCGGACATGTTGAATATGAGTCTCCTCATCCGGTGAAAAGATGAGAATGTCGTCGAGGTAGATAAAAACAAACCTGTTGAAAAAATCCCTCAACACATCATTGACAAAAGTCTGAAACACAGCAGGGGCATTGCATAATCCAAATGGCATGATTAGATAGTCGTAGTGTCCACTAGGAGTGTTAAAACCAGTCTTCCACTCATCCCCCTCCCGAATCCTGATGAGGTGATAGGCATTTCTTGAGTCTAGTTTTGTGAAGATTTTCGCATCCTGCAAAAGTTCAAAGTTTGAGGCCATGAGTGGGAGGGGTACCTATTCTTGACAGTTATTTCATTAAGAGGACTATAGTCAATGCATGGACGGAGGGTACCATTCTTTTTTCCCCACAAAGAAAAACCCTGCCGCCGCAGGTGAGGAGGATGGTCTGATGAGCCCGGATTTTAGAGAGGAGTCAACGTAGGTCTTCATAGCCTCCCTTTCAGGAGCGGAGAGGGAGTAAAGCCGCCCTTTAGGGATCTGACCTCCATGCAAAAGGTCAATAGGACAGTCATAGGTTCGGTGAGGAGGTAGTGACAGAGCTTTTGCTTTATTAAATGGCTCTTTTAAATCCTTATAGCATGATGGCATTTTAGTCAGGCCGGGATAATCTGGATCAGTGTCAGTGTCATTCTGAGGGTGATTGTATTCAATTCTGTCAGGTTATTTGGAAAACCTAGAGGGGGCTAAGCAGGTAAGTGAACAATCTGGTCCCCAGTCCTTAACCCTCCCTGATCGCCAGTAAATACATGGATTATGCTTGATAGGCCATGGAATTCCAAAAATTATAGAGTGCAGTGCAGAGTCAAATAGGTGGAAAGCAATTTCCTCAAAGTGTGTGTCATCTATGATTACTTGAACAAGCTCAGTCACATGGGTTACTTTAAATAGTAGCTTGCCATCTAAGGCCCTGGCATTAATAGGGGAAGACAAGGGAACAGTCTTATTGCACAGTTGTTTAGCCAAATCCCAGTCCATCAGACTTTCGTCTGCTCCTGAGTCGACTAGCGCTCCCTGAGTCATGATCTGGTCGTGTACCTGAATTTTCACAGTGGTCAATGAACATGGAGGGAGGTCAGCCGCGGAGAATCGGCTCACCAGCGCCCTCCGTCTTGCTGATGAGCCTTCCCTTTTACTGGGCAGTCGGACAACACATGGCCATGTTGTCCACAGTAGAAGCAGCAACCCTGTTGGAAACAGCGCTGTCTTTCTTCTGGTGTGATCTTGGCTCTGCCCAGCAGCATGGGTTCCCTTGATCCAGTAGAGGGTGACGTTGAAGAAGGTGGACTGGAACTCAGATGATATCGAAGAGCAGGAGAGCCTCCCATGTGGCTGGGAAGACGTACTCCGGTTCTCAAACGTTCTTAATTTCGTACATGAAGTCTTTTATCGATGCGAATAGACATGGCAATGATGGAGTCAAGATCGGTAGGTAGCTCATGGGGCGCTAGCTGGTCTTTTATGGAGTCCGTCAGACCGTTCATGAAAGCATCAATCAAAGCGGGGGTGTTTCATCCGCTGTCTGCTGCTAAAGTCCGAAACTCAATGGCATAGTCTGTGACTTGTCTGTGTTTCTGTTTGATCTGCAGGAGTACTCTTGAGGCTTCTCTGCTCTGTCAGGGGAAGAGTGATCAAACACACGGCTTAGAGTGGGTGAACATGTTCAATGACTGACACACGAGGGAAGTTCTTGACCACTCAGCAGTAGCCCATGCAGCAGCTCTCCCCGACAGATGGGACAGTATAAAGGCTATTTTAGCTATTTCCGAAACAAAAGCAGCAGGATTATGTACAAAATGCAGTTCACACTATACCAGGAAGGCTTGACAGCTCCCGAAATCCCCGGAAAACTTCTCCGGAGGAGCCAGACGAAGCGTAGTACCCAGAGAGGGGATTTGATCCGCTGCCGCAGGAGCTACCGATGGACTTGGCATAGCAGGAGGAGAAGCAGAGGAACCAGCTTCGAGGTGGGTGAGTACTCGCTGCAACTGAACCGCCAGGTGATTCACTTGGTTGGTGACAGCAGACTGGAATTCTACCTGGCGATCGGTGAGGTCACTCATTCCTCGGTCGATGGTAGTCAGCTGTTCGGCATGGTGAGTTAGCTCGACTTTCTGTGCAAACACGTCGGCCTTGAGCGTACCAGAGTCGGCTGAGTCCATGTTTTAAGGTCAGTTCGTTCTGTTAGGAACGTGACACAAGGCCTTGGACTCAAGTGCACAACTCAACTCAAAAATGCTTAGAAATAAAACGTCTTTACTAAATAAGAACACAAAGTACAACAAAAATTTACTCTACGTAGAGGAAAACTTGGTAAGGCATAAGCAAAACAAAACTAAATAAACTTAACTCTTACAAAATAATTCAAGGCTTGGGTAACGCTGGCTTTCTGAACGTGACATGGAACAAGACGAACTGACACAGGACATTGGGAGACGAGGACTATTTATACATGAGATAACGGGACACAGGTGGCAACAATCAGGGAAGGGACTGACAATTACACTGGCGGGAAAACACAAACTAAACATGGCAGACTTAACACACTTGACGTGATGTTACATATATAGAACATATTCAAAGTATATATGCGTAAACAGAAACAAAACGATGAGGTAAATCTAATCAGTGAGAGGATTTACCTCTCCTCATTGGCATGCAGCCAATCGAATGACCCAGGTCCTTCACTGGACGCCCCTTCTCAAACTAGCATAAATAGAGTTCTCAAACAGGAAGCTTTGGCTTTTAAAACATCCGAAACCCAACCTGGAGGCCACCGGGTTGTTGTTACTCGGGTTGATATAATTGCACCCCCTCTTTCCTTGACCACGCGGTCGGCAAGCAACTCTCAGAACAAAGGAATTAGGCTTTTGACCTCACTACAGGTCGGAAAAGCCTTGCCACACTTTCCAACTTAACTTTCCATTTCAGAGCAAAGGAACCTTTATTCAAACCACGTTCGAGACTTTACAACTTCCAACGTTAATTGAAATGATTCAGAGCTTTTCACCAATACTACGTGAGTCGGAAAACCCGCTGGATTTTCCGCTGGATTTTCTTCTTGCCCCAAGTGATCAAATACTACGTCAAAGAAAACCCACGTTTCAAACCTAAACCAACAAACAACTTTTCCACCTTTATTCAAACATCCAAGGTTCAGAACTTCACACAACGAACGGAGGTTCAGAACTTTACCACTAAAACATTCCACTTTGGTCCAGCCGCAACACAGACCTAGGACCAAATGTATCCATTACCACAGCTCGGCCTATCTTCTCACAGTGACGCAAACTCATGCTATTCGAACATTGAGCGTTCATGATAGAGCCTATGCTGTATTGTGTTTAGAGTAGAGTAATCGGGTCAATATTTTAACAAGAAATGGGCACGATTATTAGAATATTCGAATATTCAAAATGATGTGGGTATTCGAATAGAGCTGCAGTTATTTATTTATATTTTTGCCTAAAGTTAATTTAAATATTATTCTTTAACAATTTTGATTACATACTGTTTATGACGTGTACACCAATGCAATTGAAATATGCAAAAATTAGAAAGAAAAAGCACAATTTCAACGCATTAGATACATTTTCCCTGCTTTCCACATCAAGTAGTTTAACTTGCATGCAGCGCGCTAACTGAAGAAAATCTGTCCAAATATGTCAGAGTGAGAAATGTTCAGAAATTGGAAAAGGAATATGTTTGTTTAGCGAAGGCCAGATCACGGAAGCCCTTCAGGCAACATTACAAGTGCGCTATAGCGAGAAAAAAAACAATACCAACAACATTTAATAATTATAAAACTTTTTTTTTCATATAATCTTTTTTATTTTGGTTAATCGATTAACCAAAATATTTTTGATAGAATATTCGAATAGTGATATGGCCTAAAATGCCCATCTCTAATTTTAACTGTTATACTGTGTATGTTTAGATTCTAACCATACCGTTAAATGCCTACTAACCACTGTAGTTTATCAATGCTGTCATTTAGTCATTCTTTGTAGTACCGTAATAATCATGCCTGCTTTAGATTAGTAAATAAATAGAATTGCTTGCATTTAAACCCAGCTGTGTTGTATCTTCGTTTTCACAATCATTTATTCTCGTAACATAAGACTTCACTCTTTCAGAATTGAGATTAAAACATTAACTATTACATTATGAAATGAATGATAGCCTAAAGATTGGGTCTCCCGCAGAGCCCTGCTTAAGCAAAATTCTGTGTGGTGGTGCTCCGTACAATAGGTAATTACGCTTCATCACCTTGATTGATTATGATATTAAATTATGGATTAATTGATAATCTATAAAAATTTATAAATTGTAATTTACACACAAGAAGTAGTAAGCCAATCCCCCTACAGGGCCCTTTAATTTACCATATCATAGAAACCTCTTACTCTTGCTTATTACACACTGTTGATAACTGGATGCAAATATATATATTTACAGTATATATATATTGTGAGGGTTGCGACGGCATCTGGCCTGTAGAGGGCGCTGCAGGGCCGTGGTGGGGAGACTTGCTGCTGGCTAATCACGGACTGGCAACAGGTTTGTTGAATCTAATGATTAGTGAGTTGAGGGTTATTTATGGGTGTCTGTTTCAGTAGGGGGATGGACATGGAGGAGCAGGAGGCTCCATGACACACAGCAGATCACAAAGCAGAAAGCCTGTGTGTATATATGCCTGTGGTCTCGAATAAAGGCGGTTTTCCCGTAGCAAACTATACTGTTTCCCTGATCTGTGCTAGAGAACCTCCACATTTGGCGCCCAACAGATTCAGCACTTTATGACGACGGAACCATCCCCCATGGCCCAGTTGATGTCTCGGGTGCTGGCGATTCAGGAGCGGCAGCATGAGACCAATGACCAACTCCGGGCGGCTCAAGCGGAGGACAGGCGAAGGCTGGACAGTCTCCTAGAAGGTGGGGTGGGGCAGGGCGCACCCCGGCGCCCGCACGTCCAGCTCTTCAAGATGGGGGAGGCTGACGATCCCGAAGCCTTCCTCGCAACGTTCAAGGCCATGGCCAGGACATGTGGATGGCTGGAAGCGGAGTGGACCTGCCACCTACTTCCCCTGCTAACAGGGAAGGCCCAGCTAGCCGCTCATAGCCTACCAACGTTGGCGGCTGGGGGCTACGTGACGGTGATCCGGGCGATACGGGACCGGTTCAGGCTGAACCCAGAGGAGCATAGGCGCCGCTTCTTGTCCCTGAGCTATGACGCGCCGGGCCGCCCCTACCTCTATGCACAACAGCTGCTGGACAGGGCTAAGGGGTGGCTGCGGCCAGACCAGCTGGAACCAGGGGCCCTGCTGGGGCAGGTGGTGATGGAGGCGTTTCCTTTGCCAGTGTTTTCCCCTACGGAGGATTTCCCGCCCTTAGCCAAGTGATAAAGATTGATGGCGTGCTGGTACGGCCAGACGCGCGCCATATTACCCATATTTTTCACTGACTAGGGACAGATTGTACAGAGTGAGTCGTGACACTCAGAGACAGGAAGAAGTGTTACAATTGTTGGTACCAGAAAGCTGAAAGAAGTATTTCAGGTGGCTCATTACAACCCAATGGCCGGCCACCTTGGATTTACCAAGACACTAGATTGGATAATGGCCCGTTTCTATTGGCCGGGGATCTGGGCAGTAGTACGCAAGTGGCGTGCGTCCTGCCCGGAATGCCGGCTAGTGAATGCCCCGGCAATTCCAAAGGCCCCGTTGTACCCTCTTCCACTGATTGAAGTGCCGTTCAAAAGAATTGGCATGGATATCATCGGGCTATTAGACTGAAGAGCACAGGGCTATCGGTTTGTTTTAGTCATTATTGATTATGCAACCTGGTACCCAGACGCAGTGCTCTTGTGCAACATTTCTGCAAAGAGTGTTGCACAGGCACTGTTTATGGTCATCTCCCGAGTGGGAATCCCTAGAACGATTCTCACTGGCCAGGGCACTAATTTCATGTCATGTACACTAAAGGAGCTTTATGATTTATTGGGGATTCAGGCGATTAGGACAAGCGTTTATCACCCCGCCACAGGTGGGCTCTGCGAGCACTTTAATAAGATGCTGAGAACCATGATTCGTAAATGTATACACATGGATAGTCGCAATTGGCATAAATGGCTAGATTCCTTGTTGTTCGGCGGTGTGAGAGAAGTACCCCAGGCTTTCACAGGGTTTTCCCCCTTTGATTTGTTGTATGGGCGACAACCGCGAGTGTCCTAGTCCTAGTTAAAGAAAGATGGGAGTGTGGGTCTAGCGACAGTAAGAACGAGATTCAGTATGTCTTGGACTTGCATGCAAAGCTGCACTCACTCCATAGGCTCTCACAAGAACATTTGCAGCAAGCCCAGGAGCAGCAGAAACCCCTTTACGACGGGAATTAAGCTCAGACAATTTGCACCGGGAGAGAAGGTTCTTGTATTATTGCCCACTTCTAGCTCAAAATTGCTCGCAAAGTGGCAAGTGCCGTTTGTGGTCACACGGCGAGTGAGTGACGTAGACTATGAGGTAGTGCATACAGACAGGGGAAATAGCATGCAGATATACCACATCAATCTCCTTAAAAAAAGGAATGATGAGGTCCCTGTCTCGCTGGCCACTGTGATATCGGAGGGAGATGAGTTCGGAGCGGAAGTCCCAAATTCCAAAGATATCACTCCGGTTCAGTTTGGTAGCAATATCTCGCCGGGCCAGCAAGCGAATTTCACCAGATTACAACAATAGTTCGCTGGTGTGTTTTCTCCCTTGCCTGGGCGGATCAAGCTCATAGAACACCACATAGATACGGAGCCAGGTTTGACTGTGCTTATGCGTCCCAATAGACTGCCCACTCACAAGAGAGGAATTGTGAAGCGGGAGCTCAAGGCTATGCTAGAAATGGGTGTGATTGAAGAGTCACAGTGCCTGGAATAGCTCCATCGTGCTGGTGGTTAAGTGTGATGGGTCTATTCGGTTCTGTGTGGATTACCGTAGGGTGACTGAGGGGTCTAAGTTTGGTGCGTACCCAATGCCGTGGGTCGACGATCTCCTGAACGGGCTTGGCACTGCTAAATTTTACACCACACTGGATTGTACCAAAGGCTACTGGCAGATTCCCTTGTTTCCAGATGCCCACGAGAAAACAGCCTTCTCTACTCCCTTTGGTTTGTATCAGTTCACTGTACTTCCGTTTGGGTTGTTCGGGGCTCCAGCCACTTTCCAGTGCCTAATGGACCGGGTGCTGCACCCTCATGCTGCATATGCTGCCGCCTATCTGGACGACATTGTCATCTACAGCGACAACTGGGCGGAGCTTATGCTGAGGGTAGCGGCTGTCCTAATGGCTCTGTGAGAGGCGGGGCTCACAGCCAGCCCAAAGAAGTGCGTGATTGGTGGGAGAGAGATACGGTATCTGGGGTACCACTTGGACAATGGGGAGGTGCAGCCACAGATAGAGAAGACTGCAGCGATTGCAGCTTCCCCACGGCCCAAGTCCAAAATTGAGGTGAGGGGGTTCTTAGGGCTGGCTGGCTATTACCGGCAGTTTGTTCCGGGGTATTCGGAGCTGGCTCTCCCCCTGACTGATCTCACTTGTAAGAGTGCCCTGGTCCAGTGGACGGAGCAGTGCCAGGTGGCGTTTGAGCAGTTGAAAAATGCCCTCTGTGGAGACACGGTTCTGTATGCGCCTAATTTTGATCTCCCTTGCTCCCTGCAGACGGATACCTTGTACAGAGGGCTGGGGGCGGTCTTGTCCCAGCGGCAGGGGGAGGTCGACCGTCTGGTGCTGTACCTGAGCTGCAAGTTGTCGGAATGTGAGGCTCGGTACAGCACGGTGGAGAAAGAGTGCCTGGCCATCAAGTGCTGGGACGCGCCTTCACCCTCTACTCTGACCACGCACCCACCAAATGAAGGAGACCAACGCCAGGATCACTCGTTGGTACTTGGCTTTGCAGCCCTTCAGCGTCCAGGTGATCCACAGGCCGGGGGCGCAGATGGTGGTGGCGGACTTCCTCTCTTGCTCCGGCGGAAGGGGGGGTGGTGAGTGGGTCGCCTGCGGCATTAGGGGGGGACCCTGTGAGGGTTGTGATCTTATCTGGCCTGTAGAGGGCGCTGCAGGACCGTGGTGGGGAGATTAGTGAGTTGAAGGTTATTTATGGCTGTCTGTTTGTTTCAGTAGGGGGATGGACACGGAGGAGCAGGAGGCTCCACGACACACAGAAGATCACAAAGCATAAAGCCTGTGTGTATACGCCTGTGGTCTGTGGTCTCGGATTTCCCGTAGCAAACTATACTGTTTCCCTGATCTGTGCAAGAGAACCTCCACTATATTTATATATATATTTATATATATTTATTTTTTTTCCCCCCCAATATTTCTTTTCCCCCTTTTACCCAAAACATCTCGGGCCGGATGAAACCTGCTGGCGGATTTCAGATCAGTCCTCTTGAAATCTCAATATTTAACACTCATTTTGTCTGCCACTGGTTACGATCTCATGCGAAACTGTGTCGTATTGCTTTATAGCACAGGGAAGTGTCACTAAATCAGGAAAATAATATCAATCTTGGAGTATAGTTGTTAATCGTGCTAGCGACATGCATTGACCACGAGCATTCTGCATGTCTTCTTTGCGACGGTTAGGTAAAATAATTACACTAAATAAAATAAAATAATTACAATTTGGGGTTACCAAAACCAGAAACTACCTTCAACCGCTGTAAGTTGGAAGTTGAATTCCTGTAAGCAGATATTTCCATGTCTTTTGGATGACAAATAAGGCAGCGTATCAAAAAAAAATTTTATTGCCTAAACTAGCTTTCAGCTATTTCAATGAACATTCGTTACTGTAATGTTGTGTACTACTGCTAGTATGAATGCCTTTTTCCTGTCTTTGTGGGACAATAAAGTTGTATTCCATTCTATTCTTCTATTCTATTTTGTTTTGAGTGTCTATTATGGGGTAACCTGCCATCCCTAAACTAAGCAAAACATATGATAGAATCAAATAGTTTTAATTAAAATGATCACCTAGGCCCTACAGATACTGTATTCCACTATACTTTAAATTCTGCACTTCATTTAAGTGGGGAATCCCAAATAGCAGAATGAACAATGAATGCCAGCTAAAAAGCAGCTCCATTACGTTTTAAGTAAAGCTCCAAAGCGTGAATATCTGCATACTGCATACGATTGTAAACTGAGTCGAAGTTATAGTTTTAGAATGTATTCAGGTGAAGCATATTGTATATTTGTTTGATGCTAATTAAATATCACATTATATTAGAGCAATCCATAATGAAGGAGACTCCCTATACAACGGTACAATTCTTCAATCCCCCCATAGAGAAACAGATGCTTGGGAGATGGCAAATACTTGGAAGGGGGTACATGGATTAATTGGGGTAGGACGGGGGGTTAATGTCAACTAATGGAGATCAAGGAACACCTGGTTAAAACAAATGCTCCTCCCAGTCAAAACGCTATTAATGTCAGCCCCATCAACATCCAGGAAAAGTGGGGCACTTCTTTATGTGGCAACCGCAAAGGAACTACGAATGGTGACAGAATGTGTGTGCATGTGTAAGTGTGCATGTGTAAGAGGAACAGAAAAGGCCAGGCTTATTCCTACCGTACCACTGTGCTACGTGTGCTACTACAGCTAAATATGTAAGGTCTCGACCAACATTCTATCATTTTCAGTTTGTTTATTTTGCAACTTTGATTAGTTTCCGTGCTTGAAACTACAATTTAAAAAGAGAGAATCTTCCATCAATTGTGCGGAAGAAGCTGGAATTTTGTTATGAGAGTTTTGATTTAACAAATTATGATTAGAGAATTACAGAACAGATGGATGACAACAGTTAAACTAAATGACAATGAAGAAATAACAAAAGCAGGTTAAATGAGGATGAAGATTGACGTCGTAATGTACAGCTCTGCTTGAGCCAGCTTGCTGATAAATGGTTCTGGCCTACCACTGGAAAACTATATTAACCTCTTCTCAGACAGCTGATAGGGAGACTGTAGAGAAAATGACAAGTTACTGAAAGCAAAAATATGTAAAAAAAACGAACAAAATAAACCTGAATGGGAACGTAAAAGTCTGTGAAAACGTAAAGCTACCAGCAGTTATTACAGTTAGTAACCCAAAAGTTGTCAGGGCCTGGGAGCATCATTGGCCAGCAGATGGCGGTGGCATTCCAGAGAGGAAAGAAGGTGCAGCTAATCATCCTCGGTGGTCCCCAGTTCATTATTGTTTGCAGGGGCATAGGCTTGGTTTAGGCATTGGTGGTGACATAATTCTGTAACTACTGTTGGGTGGTGGCGGGGGGACTTCTGAAAGGAAACTAGCATAAGATTGTCTTATAAACACAGAAGGGCTGGCTACAGAGAAGTCAAGATTTGGGTCATTTGCATAAAAAACTTAATTGTGTCATCAGTGATACCAAGAAGGTGGTTATAAATCAACCCAGGTTCACCTAATCTTACTATGAGAGCGTTCACATAAAAGGTGCATTTTTTCGTATGACCAATTGCAAACATGAAAATTAAGTCTATCAGAGCTGCATATACTATTTTAAAGTCCCTTGATGTAGTTTACCGCAGTACTTTGCGTTTTGTAACGGGATAGTTTTAGAACTCATCATTGTACACGGTATACAAAAATAGGATTGTCTTCTCTTTGTGATGAAAACATTTTCTCTTTTTTGTTACAAGGCATTGCTGGGCACAGGACTATATCACCCTTGAAAGCCGCAAAGTGAAAACAGAACTTGGTAAATTAGCTTTCAGTTTTATTGCCTCGGATAAATGGAACAAGATTCAACAGGAAATGAAATTAGAGCAGTTTGAACAAGTTAAACTTTTATTGGAGGATTTAAGAGTTGAAGTGTTCTTGTTTTAGTTGAAACTTAAATATTGAACTGTATTGTAAATAATGTATTGTAAACATTTAAATTCCTTTTTTCTTTATTTTATTTAGCAATTTATATATTCGGCCCTTAAACAAGGCACTGCTGGAAAAGAGACCTGGTCCTGTCGATTAACCCTGTAGAAATAAAAATAAATTAAAATGTTATGAGCAAACTATCACATTAGACAAATATGAAGAATATAAATATATAATCCAGGCTAAAAGCAACTCAGTTGCAAAAAAAATGCCAACTGTGTAAATGTGTGAATTACAGTTTTTCACAATTGTTAACACACGTTTTCTGAATCTTTGTCTAATTTTCTCAAAACTCTAAACATAAAACACAAAACCACAAACACAAATACAAAACTGTACAAATCTCTAGCAAAAGCAAACACTGCATTCAAAACTGTTTTATCTCTTACCCCAAAAAATGTTTTGCATCAAAATGACACACACATGCATCATATGACTCGATCTTACGACCAACCAACAACACACTGATGTGCTCAACACAACACACTGATGTGCTCAACACAAAACACTGATGTGCTGAACACAACACACTGATGTGCTCAACACAAAACACTGATGTGCTCAACACAACACACTGATGTGCTCAACACAACACACTGATGTGCTCAACACAACACACTGATGTGCTCAACACAAAGCACTGATGTGCTCAACACAAAACACTGATGTGCTCAACACAACACACTGATGTGCTCAACACAAAACACTGATGTGCTCAACACAACACACTGATGTGCTCAACACAAAACACTACTATGAATGTCTTATCATTAGGTTTATGCCTTTTGCACCCTACTGGAAAAAATCTGTGAAAATCATATATGATAAATCTATAAAAATACTATATGTAGACTGTATAGTTTAGTATGGATGAAATATGCTGAAAACATATATTATATATATAATATATATATATATATATATGAATTCATGCATGATTATGGCCCCTTTTGTATACAGTGAAACAATAAGAATTTCACATGATATCTGTAAGTCTAAACACAATAAACATGTGAGGTTCTTATATGTTCAACAGCATGATTTGTGTAATAAACAAATTATTTACACAAAACTTTGACCCCATTAACATATGTCAACATATATAAAATTAATATGAAAACAACATAACATATGTATGACTCGCATTTTAAACATATATGGTTTCTTATAGTTCCCACTGCATGATTTGAGTAAGAAACGTATATTAATTCTCACAAATGTTTCGCCCCATTTATGTCTACACATATAGAAAATGAATATGAAAACAACATAATATATGTATGACTCACCTTTTAAACACATGTTTTTTATGTGTTCTTATATGTCACACTCAATGAATTGTGTGAGAAGCATATATATTTCTTACAAGATTTTGACCCCATTTATTTGTTAACATATACAAAATGTATATGAAAACATTATAATATATGTATGATTCGCATTACAAACATATATGGTTTGTATCTGTTCTTATTAGTCCCACAGCATGATTTCAAAAACATATTAGTTCTCACAAATTATTCCCCCCATTTATGTATGTCAACATACACAAAATGTACATGAAAACGATATAAAATCTCTATGATTTGCATTTTAAACATATGGTTTTTATGTGCCTCAATCTATGAAAAGTGCAAAGAACATATGTTTATAAAATTAGCACACCATTTTTATATAGTAACATATTAGAAAAGAATGAGAAATCCCAACATTTGTATATCTAAATAATATATTTAATCCAGGAAATGCAAAAATGCGAAGTGCAGTGCGCCTGACCAAAACATGCTCTGGTAAACAGACAGACATCATTCAATGTTCAGGAAAACTTGACTTCTGCCAAAAAACAAAAAAGAAGTCCTTCTGAGGACCAATTTGAGAGTTAACTGGGTTTTAATTGTCCAAAAGCAACAGGGTTCCCTCAGTTTCTTTGTCTTCATGTTTCTTGTTCTCAACCCGTGTCTTGCTCTGGAGCTCATCAAGATTGCCGTTGATCGCTGCTCCTATTTATGAGGGCGTAGCCTGGGGCCATTGTTTCAGTGTAGCTCCTACGAATAAATGAATTATTAATTAATATTAGTCAATAACAGTGACACATTTTTTCCTAAAATGGGTGATCCTTTCCTTAACATTTATCCCCATATCCTTTACATTTTCATTCATGTTAGCCCCACACATCACAAACAAACACACATCAACATACTGTAAATGGCATCAACTTTTTTGGGTCCAGAGCAGTCCTGCTTTGCCTTCCCTTCCGGATTTGCATTCCCGAGTTGCTCTTCAGGAGAACATCCACCGGAAACACAGCCATGAGCATTGTCCATAGGAAGACAGACACTGAACAGGCATTCAACGATGAAGCCCACTCCAGCTTGTCACAGAACACTTGTGTTCTTCTCACAGTTCCTGGGTATATTTCAATCTGTGAACACAAGATTAATAGAGAAGGCCTATTTTATAATCCAAATATATCACACTTGACATGATTTCCATGTAGACACATTTCAAAAATATGCTGAGAGAAAAGGCACACTAGCGTTACACATTTGACCCCAACCACTGAACACGTTTATGACTAAGTGTCAAGTTCATCATTGTAGAAGATTTCACACAACACTAGGCGAGCAATGGCATAAAAAAAATCTGACATGCTAGTGTATATGTTGGTTTGTCATGGGATTGTATCTGTAAATGGTCAGACCATCGCTGGAAATGTGTCTTAACTGGCTAAATAGTGTTGAGAACGGCCTGAATTTGTGTAGTCTGAGGCTGGCATAATGTTATGTTATACATGAAAATAAAA
>JAVQIZ010144606.1:0-20162 GCA_036023535.2 Galaxias brevipinnis | reverse complement strand
GGTGGGGGGGGGGGGTTCTAAGTAAATGTGAGAGAAGCAGTGAGGTAAGGAGGGGACAGGGAGGAGAGCTGAGAAGGGGTTTGTTAGAGGGGTTGTGAAATGGAGGGAGGCGGGGGGGGGGGGCATGATGAAACCAAGAGTGAAGTAGCATGTGTGAGAGGCAGGGCAAAATTGCGGCTCAATCAGCTGCCTCATTGTTCACGCGAGGCACGTGCAGGAGAGGAGAGAGTGTGACAGTGAAGGGGAGAGGAAAAGGGAGAAAGGCGAAGGGAAAAAAGAGAGGCTGTCTTCAATTTGAAATGATACAAAAAGCTATCTTTTTTTTATTACATGCTAGGGTGCTGGCCTGAATACAAATGTTAACATGCAAATGCAAAGGCACACACACACACACACGCAAGCAAATGCCTAATATTTTGATTACTTAGTTGATATCTCAATTGGGATTGTCGACCGCATAGGCAAGAATGTGCATACAAAGGGGTGCAGAGGAGCAAAGGATGGGGATATGCGCAAGGGAGGGAGGAGTTTGTGGCCTCGACGTATGATAGATGCCTGCCTTTACTCCACATCCATTTCAACATCGCCTTTAAACACCAGGCTCAAGATGCAGTGAGATGCAGGGTCAGAGGGGCGATGACATAATATTCCAACTACACTAATCCATCTAAAATATATATGCCAAATCCAACCGCTACCCATGCACCAAACCCATCCCTGTCCTGAATTCCCAGTCACCCTTTTTTATTATTAATTTGTATTCCAAGCTTTTAATTTCTACTTTGGTTAAGCTGAAAGTGTTGTAAGGGCCGATGCGGCTTATAAAAAATGAACAGCGCCATTTCGATGAAACTAAACATGGCTATTTATAGGGAGAAAATTAGAGTAAGCGTTTGATGGCAACATTGACAAAGAATAGAAAGTGTGTGTGGGATCCAGTTCATTATTTTGTTTTGAATGGTAATTTTTGCAGATGAACACCCTCAAAAAGGGTTGATATTAAGTATTTTTCAGAAAGCATTGTGCTTGCAGAGTAGTCTTACAACTTGTGAAATCTGCAGTTGTGAGTCTACTACCTGTAGACTATAGGGATTGCAATAACCCACAAAGTGAATCGCCATCGCAACAGATCCAATGTTACGTACAGTACATATCTTCTAATTTAGCGTGCACCACAATGAACCTAAAGAAATTACAGTCAAACTTTCACACGGATAATCAACCACAAAAGTTATATATGCATGCAAGATTTCGTATTCATATACATTTCATATTCAAATGCATTGGTTATTCATAATCTGCTGTTTTTGTTCGTCTTCTTTAAAGTTGCACTCAGAGTGGCCCTCCACTCAGTGCTGCAACGTTTTGCTGCCGGGGGGCAAGACTTTTCTGTTAATGCTCAAAGGATTTACTTTTAATCTGGGATTCCTAGGGAAGAGACATGGAGCCAAATTAATTCATTGGGCAGAAGCAGCAGCAGCAGCAGCAGCAGCAGCAGAAGTTGTGGCAGGCCGCGAAAGAGAGGATGGGGCAAAAGGGACCCTAAGACAAGACGGATGCTGTCTTCTAGCCCAGATGGAATGCATCATAGTGCTGTAGTGCTCCGTATCCAGGCACTTAACCTGAATGCCTTATGGGCCTTCAAGTAACTGGGGATTTGCACACACTCATATAGACACACACACACACACACACACACACACACGTATGCATGTATACTTTGGCAAGTACGTGCACACTCAGACATGTGTGCACACATTCACATAGGCAGTTATGACTCTGTGGGGGCGCATAAACGCACCTCTTTAACATTTGCAAGTCAGTGGGCTGATTTTTCCATGATGATTTTTGTGTAGTCGATGGAGTCAGTTTAGATCTGCTCATCGCTGATGAGTTTGTAGAGGTCTAATGTTTCTATTCAGTCATGTAATGAACCCCTTGTGATTGCCCTTTGATGACTCAAGCAGAACTCAAAAGCAGCCATTCTTTGTCTGCCACTTATTTCTCCATTTTCACTCTCTTGGTTGTTTGTCTGAAACTATTATGCATGTATAACAGAGGGTCTATCACATAGCTGTATTGATTTTAAGGTTTTAAAGGTCAGTGAGATGGCTTTTGCAACACACTTTTGTGAAATAGTGCATGTTACAGTGAATACACAGAAAGCCTGGTTTGTTCTTCATACAGAGCAAAGCCAGGTTGTTTTGAAGAGGTTCTTAGTCCATGTTTTCATGCAATATTTGTCTTACATTTTTTTTAATCCTCTGATCATTACATTTCATTCCTTCCTCATTATGCCCCCCCTCTTTCCTCGTCTTCCAATCCCAAAACGTGAAAGCAGCTTCATGGACATGGTACAGTAAGATAAGCCTTGTGCCAGCCTTATCTCGTTGCTGCCATCAATAGAGTGTATTTCCGGATACACTGCCATCCTCTTTGGTCATCATTTCCAGATTTCCCTCTTATCTTGCCTATGTGCATGTAGGAGCAGCTAGATCCGGTTTGTGCCGATAGTTTTACAGACAAAAGATACGTAGCAACAATTGACGGTCTCATTGAAAACTGTCTCTCTGTCAATCACCCTCCATTGCTCCATCTCTATCGTTATCTTGTGCGCTGCCTATCTGCTTGTTTCTCAGTCTCTTCATTTCTATCGCTTACTCGCTCACTTACTTACTCTCTCACTCTCTCACTCACTCACTCACTCACTCACTCACTCACTCACTGTAAATTGAAACGGTCCTTGGTTGTCTTGCTCCTCTTGCTCCAGTTCCCGTATAGGAAAGTGTGAGCGTGTGTTGTGTGTATTGTAGCCTGCCCAAGGAGACTGAATGTCTGGCTAGCCCATTTCAACACTATCCCTACCCTCCATTTGCTCCCAAGCCCCTCCATTGAATAGCATCTCCTGCATGCAGATGACTGCAACAAACACACACACATACACACACACACACACACACACACACACACACACACACACACACTGTATCATACACACTGTCAATGTGGGCTCTAACTGACTTACTTTATTATTTATTAGCGTTGCACGAGTTCCACCATTGTATCGAGAAAAAAAACTGAGTCCTGCTTTTGTAAGTCAAAACTCCCTGCGGGATAGAGAAAGTGACGCTGTAAAAAGTGGTCGAAGATTGTTTATCTTTCGTCTTTTCTTTCTGCCACCGGCTTAATCCACACCATCACAACTCCATATGTTCACTAATCCCTCCTACTCTCTCCACCACATCAATCACCCTCTGCCACTGTCTCCCCTTTGAAGGGACTGACCCAAATACTGCACTGTGTTTGACAGGCTCATTTGCACAGCTGCTACGATTCATAACACTCTCAATCCCATCGCACGTCTCTGATTCAGCAACACACCAAACGGACACATGCACACACAGACACGTTATTTTCATGAATATTCCTTTTAGAGTAGTTTTGTTCAGAAACAGTTGTCCGTTTCCCAATCTTGTTTTTCAACAGAGCAAAAAAAAAAAAAAGTTTTTTTAATTGTGTTTGCATTGATACCTTTCTATGTTCTTACTTTACAGCTTTATGACTTTTCTTGGACATAGCGATAGATTTTGTTTAAGTCCTTGCACTCTGCCTCAAAGCAAATGAAAGCAACTTCAGCTTCACTGAGACAAGAGGATTGAAGTTGATGTCAAGATGCAGGAAGGGACAATTTTTCAACATAGCAATGACTGTGAATAATCTGTTAGTGAGGCAGTTCGGGCATACCAAAATAAAAGTACACTGTGAAGCTGCTGCAGTTGAACATGGTCAGAAGTGCACACATATCACTTGAATGCCTTTTCGTGGTTGGAAGGGCTCTTTCTCAGAATCTCTTCTCTCTCCCTTTTCCAGGGTAGACTACGTCTTCCTGATTTGGAATCAACACCTGGATTAAAGGATATACAAAATTAATATAGAAAAAAAAAGCACACGGCTGTCAACATCATGGCTCCTGAGGGCGTGGCGGAACTACGCAACTGGCTTGTCCTGCTCCTCCTCAGCCTGACCATAATGCTAGACCTGCTGGAGTACGCCGTCGCCCAGGGTTACGACCCGGACGGCGACATCATCTGCCCGTCGGTGTGCCGTTGCGACGAGGACTTTATCTACTGCAACGACCGCGGCCTGAGCTCCATCCCGCCCCTGCCCCGCTACGCCACCGTACTCTACCTCCAGAACAACCACATAGACAACGCCGGGCTGCCCACCTCCCTGGAGCACCACCTCACCGTCCACGTGGTCTACCTGTACGACAACGAGCTGGACGACTTCCCCGTGCACCTGCCGCCCACGCTACGGGAGCTCCACCTGCAGGACAACAACATCCGCACGCTGCCGCGCACCGCCCTGGCCCGCATGCCCTTGCTGGAGAAGCTCCACCTGGATGACAACTCCGTCTCCACCGTCAGCATCGAGGACCAGGCGTTCGCTGACAACCCGCGGCTGCGGCTGCTCTTCCTCTCGCGCAACCACCTCTCCAGTATCCCGTCGGGGCTGCCGGCCTCGCTGGAGGAGCTCCGTCTGGACGACAACCGCATCTCCACCATACCCACACATGCCTTCCGCGGCCTCTCCAACCTTCGCCGCCTGGTGCTCGACGGCAACCTCCTGGCCAACCAGCGCATCGCCGACGACACCTTCTCGCGCCTCTCCAACCTGACGGAGCTCTCGCTGGTGCGGAACTCCCTGCAGACGCCGCCGCTCAACCTGCCCAGCGCCCACCTCCAGCGGCTGTCGCTGCAGGACAACGCGCTCACCCACATTCCCCGTGGCTCGCTGGACTACATGCGCCGGCTCCAGAGACTGGACCTGTCGGGTAACAACCTGACCACTCTCCCCAGGGGCCTGTTCCGAGACCTGGAGAGCCTGGGCCAGCTGCTGGTGAGGGGAAACCCCTGGTACTGCGGCTGCAACCTGCGCTGGCTCCATGACTGGCTGCATGCTCGGGGCAACTCTATCACCGTACGGGGCCTCACCTGCCAGGGGCCTGAGCGGGTGAGAGACATGGCACTGAAGGACCTCACCAGTCAGATGGAGGAGTGTGAGGTGTCTGCAGGAGGTGGTGGAGGTGGAGGAGGGCCACCCGCAGCAGGGGCCGGGGCCAGAGACAGAGCAGGAGTTGGAGGGGGAGGAGTCGGAGCCAGCTCCACCACCCTCTCCCCACCACAAGGGTCCCTCTTCACCTTGCGCTCCAAGCGGCCCGGCCTTGGATTCCCCGACTCAGGCCTGGACTACACTCTGGGCAGCAGCGGCGTGGGCAAGAGCCTGGCCCTCAACGTCAAGCCGCTGGCCCACGACAGTGTGCGCGTCACGTGGAGCGTGGCCCTGCCCACCTCGTCCTTCCGCCTCAGCTGGCTCCGGCTGGGCACCAGCTCCGCCATGGGCTCCATCACCGAGACGCTGGTGAGGGGCGACCGCCGCGAGTACCTGCTCACCTCGCTGCACCCGCGCTCCAGCTACATCATCTGCATGGTCCCCCTGGCGCCGAGCTCGGGAACAAAAGGGGGCATGTCGGGCGGGGAGAGCGACTCGGACGAGGCCCCTGTCTGTGCCAGAGCAGAGACCCCCGACCCCAGCCAGACCAGCGGGGGCTCTAAGGACGACCAGGGCACGCAGCACATGAACTCTTTGCCCATGGCGGGAATCATTGGCGGCGCCACCGCCATCGTCTCCCTGGCTCTCATATTCGCCATCTTCTGCTGGTACGGACACAGGGCCGGCAGGTTGTCGTCACGAGACCACTACACCCGTGGCAGCTCCCGCAAAAGTAAGAGCTACGACGACTACATCGAGTCGGGCACCAAGAAGGACACCACCATACTGGAGATCAGAGGACCCGGCTTCCAGATGACGCCCTTGGCCAACCGCCAGCCACTGCAACCCAAGCCCCTCCAAGAGGACTACATCATTCACACTATATTCCCCTCCAATGGCACTGACCTGTATAAAGGTGCCCACCCTATATCCAATTCTGGCTACGGCACCAACCGAGGCTATAGAGAAGGGGGGATTCCAGATATAGACTATTCCTATACGTGATAGGCCAGACTCTGGTCGACACTGTTCTAGATGGACTGTAAAGATGCACAGTTTCCTCCTCCCTCCGCATGGGCTCTACTAAAGCACCCCCTTGTGCCTTCTTCTTCTGGTCTCTCATTCCAACAATGCCTGCTGTTTTGCTACACTGGAACTATTTGATAAATGGGCTTGGATGCCGGTGGGAAACAGTTTGCCGTAAACAGCAGCAGAAGAGAATGCACCATTATAGATATTGAGTCGATACTTTGTGAAATCTTAACCCCCTCCCCCCCCTCCTCACACCCCATCTTACTCTTAGTAATGATCTGAGTATTTTTTCATCTCTGCTCTTTCTCAGCAAAGAATGTTCCCGACACGGTTTGACGTTTCTAAACTGCAGAATACTGTCGGCTCACCTACAGTCTTTTAGGGTTATTGCCTAGTTATGTGAGACGCCAACACTAAGTGAGGGATGAAATGCTATTTGGCTCACCTTGCCCTCTGGATATGTATTTTTGTCCTTTCAGCTCGTCTATCCAAATGCCTCAACTATCCTGATGTGCCCTACCAGCTACCTGAGGAGAGGGGGCTTCATAAAGCTGTGAATTGTTCTATTTCAAATGGCCCAATAAACCACCTGTCTTAATACCAGACTGTAATCTTATTTAGTGGTTCACAGAGTGAGGATTTAGTCAAGGATGGACATTCTTGATTTCCTATATCTAAGGACTCACGTTTGTCCGTTCATCAACGGAACTATTGAGTTCAATACAGCCCTGGCTTGTAGATACTTCACTTATGTCAGCCCCCTGTGGATTGTGTTTTGGAGAACTCACTGTTTGCTAGTTTGATCTTTTGTTTCTTTCAAGACGGTCCTGCTCCACAATCCTTATTTATTGGTTTATTTTTCAAATGTTCTTAGAGATGACTTAAACTCTGATAGTAACCAACCATTTTTTGGTGTTCACAGCACACAGTGAAGGACTAGTTTCTTTGAAGACACCCCGCTGTGACGGATACAGTGGATTGTGAAATATCATCTTTTGAACAATAGACATAAAGGTAAAAACTCCTGATGGTTTTTATTGTTTTACCTGCACCAGCGTGAATGTTCATGTACACGCCGACTAAACAACTAGAATCTTGAACAAGGCACATTGTCGGTTTGAATTACAGAAATTGCTGATCAGACACCACACCTCAAGACTCTCACATCTTACTCTCTTTAAGACATTAAAGTCCAACCTCCATGTTCCCTTTTGTGCCTGTGTTCTTATCCAATGAACTTAGTCGTTGGATTGCAGTAAACACTCTACATGATGGCATTCACTCACTGGAAGACATTGACAGAATAACAGAAAACAAACGAAGAAAGCAAAGCATGATAACATGAGGAAAGGTAAAAGATGAGAGGAAATCAGGGAGATTTGTCACACCGCATCACTGTGGACCTGCACTGTGGGGAGAGGGTGAGAGAGGTCGAGCCACCGAGGCCGTCTGGAGTTCAGTTCCAAGTCAGGGGAGCACTTTGACCCGAGACGTGGGCTCTGGCTATTGCCACTTACAGGGTCCACTTCTCCTACCTAACAGCACTACAAATGTATATGATTCAGCACTTACACCAGGCAAATAGGGACATATTGAAGGACATGGACGTAGAGATGCACAGATAGAGGGAGAGCGATAGAAGAAAAAGGAGGTCTTGGGACCGATGAAATTCCCCCATATATATGCCTGTTTGTCATGCCCTGCTAGTCCACATTGCTTTCTATGTACCGATGTTCTTCATCAGTTGGTTATCACTGTACTGCTTCCAAGGTGCAATCCAAATGTGCTTCCTTGACTGTTTTAGTTGGGAGGATTTCATAGTATTGTCTGACAATTTGTCTGTCGAGTTTTTTTCTTTAATTCACAAATTGAAACCAATGGTACTCTTGCTGTCAGATTTATTTGGTACGATTTTTTTCATCTGATTGGGATTTGCGACTTCTTCAAGATTGCATTTTTTTTATTTTGCTGACATACAGATTTTTTGCCTGTGTTGTGATACTGTATAAAGAGTCAATGCTATTCTAGCAATTTCAGAATCAGAAATTATGTGCTTGGAAAAAAAATATTTTTTTTACAGGGGTTAACAATTCCAGTTGTATAACTGATAACATGTCAGTTCAAAAAACTTTTCAAGGTTTTGAATTCTTCCCTTGAATAAGAGTAACCTTGCATAAGGCTATTGACAAAATATATCACACAATCAACTCTCACATACTGCATTCAGTTCTGGTATTTTTCTGTGTCCATCTTGTCTCTTGATCATTCATACACATAGTAATGACTTTATTTGTTAACATTTTATCTAGCTGAGTTAAATGCAGATCGTATATAACGGCTACTAACCGTGTATTTTGAGAGAAAATGGGGAAAGAGGGTGCGGAATTTCATCTGCAGGATCTCATTGCTCTTTGGTTCAGACCAGCAGTTGGTGTATGTGTGTTCGCCAGGTTCTGAGGCTTCTGCCGACTCAGACCAGTTGTTCCACCTGCAGCCCATTAACACAGATGTCCCTGCTTTCCTACTAAGGGGGGCTTGGTCTCCACACACAAAAAAAGAGCCAGCGCTTTCATTTTCTTCTATAGATATAACACCAGTCTCTCTGTTCTTAAACCCACGTCGGCTGCACCATTACAGAGAACACGCAAACAGGATCCCCATTAACGATCCCTCTCCTCTTTAAGAGTTTTTCTGGGTGAAATGGTGCTCATCATTATCGTCATTAACATTTTCATTACCATCACTTACGGTATACTCGGATTCACATTCAATTTGCCCTCCTGGTGCCCTCTTCATGTGAAGCGCCCACAACTGGTTCTACATCAGAGAAAAGGATACCGGACTGTTAATAGGAGTGTGTCATCTTTTTTTTATTTTTTTTTATCTCTCATCTTTTTCTTCCCTCCTTTTGTAGGTTGCTGCTGTTGAAACATCCCTCTCTTCCTTTTGTTGAACTCCGTGTAATACTGCTGAAAAAAATTAACTATTTTGTATAAAGGATGTCTCTTTTCTATGTGATTAAAGAGGAGATGTGCAAAGCAGGTTTGCATTCGTGTTATTATTTTCTTTACATAATATAATCTGACTCACTTTGTTTCTGGATCTGTATGTTTATTTGTGTTCATATTTTTTTTATTCTTCTTGCCTTAGCATGGAGTATAGTCTACAAGTGAGTTTAATTTTGCTCTGTCCTTAGCTCTAGTGCAAGCAGAATTTGCTATTGTAAAGCTTCACAACTGCTTGGGATGTGGTACAGATGTATTGATTTCCACATCCCACAGGCAAATACACTCTCTCTCTCCCACGGATAGACACATTCACACAGCTACACAACAGTTCATATCATGAAGACTCACCAAACTTCTTCCATTTATCTTATATTTTCACGTTCAGGTAGCCTAACTTTTTGGTGAACCTACCATGTTTTGCAGTTTATAATCAACTAACCAAAGCAAAAATAAAAAACACATTTTAGGCTGCTGGTCAAATAATATGCTCTCTTCGAACAACAGGTGGGTAGGTAGACTTGATTCATCTTTATCCTTTTACTTTATCCTTTACCACCAAAGATGATATTTTTATGTATGTGTGTGTGTCTGTGTGTGTCTTTGTTGGTTGAGGGTGGCATTGCACTGTGGTGTGATGCATTTAAATCAGTGCATAGCCTTTTTTCTTATGCACTAAACAACTTTGAAAACGAAGCAGCTGGACAAATACATAGAGACATGACCAGGCCCGAGGAAATACAGTCATTTTTGTTTGAGTGACGTTATATTCCCTTGTCTCCCCCTGCCATCTCAAAGAAGAGGACAGTCTCTAAGTGCTCTAGGCCACTTGTCTTTCATAGGATTACCAGGGTCCCATATTAAGTTGAAACATGTCAAAAGGTTGTAGGGGCAATGCAAGGGGGGGTGGGTTGCGGGGTTGGGGGTTGAGAGTCGGGCGTGCCAATGTCACTGTATTTCCCGATCTTTATTGGTAGTGACACCAACAGTGCTCTCACCCCATCCCCCCACCTCCTCGTATTGATTAGTTGAGAGTGGGGGTGAGGTCAGCATGCATGTGTCTGAATCCATCCCCCCCCCCCCCGTCTCTTACACTCCATTTGTCTCTGTCTGTTTCAATGCCCCACGACCCCCATTCGCTGCCGAGTTTTCATCCATCCGTGATTCCCTTCTTATAGCCTTTTCTCATTGTCTGCTTGTGTGTCCTTCATTTGACATACATAAATCAATCAGTCAATCCAATTTCATTTCCAGCAAAGCCCTAGCAGACTTGCCTTTGAGTCACGACCCTTTGAAAAAAAAAAACTGAATCCACTTTCTAATTACATTCCAAATCATATTATGATTAGGAATTAAATTAAGAGAGATAAGTTGGGTTGATTCTTAGATACGGAGCAGGCAGTGAAGTGCAAAAAAAGTCCAATTAGAAATTGTCAAGTGCAGGTAAAAGTTCTTGACCTTGTCAAATGTGATTGTTGTAATAAGCGTACATAATCTATTATGTGTTTGTCTCAATGTACAGTGTTAAGGCAGCCTGGCTTGTATAGCGAACAGAAGGGAAAATTGAAAAGCTACACCAATGGCCAACTATAGTGGCAGCTCACAGCAAATTCCTGCACTGCTTCCCCAAATTTCAACAACCACAACAAATATCAGATCATGTTTTCCAGAACCTATCTGTATGGTCATACCACCCTGATTTAGTGCCAAGGGCTCTCTCTCCCCACTTCAGGAACCCCTTTCATTACACAAGCCAGTGCCTTAATCCTCACCCTCTACTTCACGGACAGGCGGATCAATAATGCCGGAATAAATCAATCCACAGCCCTGCACACTAACAAACAAGCCACCCCAACCTAACCCCTTCTGCACATAAGCCTATCCACAATAGCCCTTCTTGCTTATGTTAGTTTAGCCCCAACTACCCCGAATGTAATGTCTGACCTCTCCTCTTTTTCGACTTCATTTGTCTTAAGTTTCCACGTTGGGATGTGGCTACTTGTTCATACACCCCTATGGGGTCTCTCTCTCATCACAGGGTACCAGTAATTTGAAGCTCTGTCTTTAGACCTGCAACCCTCATCACTTCCTTTCTGTTTGTTGCATTTCCTCCTTTTGCCTTTGCTCTTTCATTTTTCTCTCAGTGCTGTCATCCCTTCTGTAGGCAATCTAGCTGTGCAGTGAGCTGTGAAAGACTCTCCCTCTGCTCCCTCTCTCAATCACTCCCTAACTCACTCACTCTTTTACGAACACATATATGCCTGTTTACACAAACATTCAAAGGAAGATGTACACACACACATGCACACGCGCACACACTCGCACACACAAACACACACACACACACACAAATATGTATACTGTAAATAGATTCTCATTAGCATTCATGTAAAGAAATATGCATACTGTACACACATTTCGGTCAAAGAGAAAATACAAGTCTGATAGAATGCTCACACTTTATTTACACTTCATGGAACAAATCCACATCTGAAAAGAAGTGGAAAACGCATGGCTGGGAACGCCACTAGATTTATGATGATTCAGAAGGCATACATACAGATTTAGTTAGACACAGAGCTCGTCTGACATTGTGATGAACATTCGGTGCCATTGACAGGTCAATATTTTTTATAGCAATCTTGTCATGCTGATCCAAAATTCTATAATACACCTATCCTGCATGACCTATTAACCGTTTTGTCCACGTTTTCCACTGCATCTCACTGCAGTACCCAGTATGTTTGCATCAGTGTGGAATTGACACGTCAAGAGAGGTTGAGAATATATTATTAAAGTGCAGAAATGCGGATGATTAATTTATGTGCTTTTACGATTCTTTCTGTACATTATTTTAAATTAAATTAAAACTCAAACTAAGCCTTAAGGGTCATCATTATGAAGCTGCTTTCGTTCGAAGACAATTATAATGTAGGTTCTGCATTGAATTCTGGCAACACCCAAATGGTAAAGTAGTGTTTGCTGGGTTTGTGCTACCATCTTCTGGCAAAAAGGTGTAGCTGCATTATTACAATTATCACTTCGATGTAACACAGCCAGGACACTCATATTTTTTTTCCTTCTTTCATTCTTTCTTTCTTTCTTTCTTTTTTCTTTCTTTCTGTCTTTCTTTCTTTCTGTCTTTCTTTCTTTCTTTCTTTCTTTTTTCTTTCTTTCTTTCTTTCTTTCTTTCTTTCTTTCTTTCATTATTTGTTAATTTACATTGATCACATACTGTCTGTTATTGAAATGTGGTGAAATAATCAAGACATGTAAAAATTTTTTAAGATAACTAATTATACACAGAAGCCGGTGAATCTGCACTGGTCATAAATATGGGCTCTTGATGTATTTTTTATTTTAACATATAGTTCTAAAATATATATGTCAAACAAAATACAAACAAAATGTGTCACTATACACATAACACTATAACACAAACACAAGGTGGGTCTCTTAGGACAGACCTATTTGACTTATATCATCTATTTGATTTCACAGAATGAACTAGAATGTACTTCTAGAAAGTACAAGAGAACTCTTGTTGCTTTATTCAACGCAATTGAATCATGAGATATTTTTATTGGTTTGGCGCTCACCAAAAGCCAAAGTTAAACCAATCACCTATCGGTTACATTAATCGAGGTAAACATCAAAACAAGCACGTGATATGCAGGGTTGCCTTTATACAGTAGTTATTTCTATGTGTTACACTGAGCCATACTCCACCAGATATTGTATGACGTTTGTTTTGACTGATTTAATATTATTAAAGGGGAACTGTGATAAATTGTGCACTAAAACATTACACAATGGATGACAATTTTATGCTGCATTGCTGTGTATATCATACAAAACCTGGCAACCCAACTGCTTATTTCCTTAGGGGCGGCGCTCATCCACAGTAGTTTCTGGAACCTCATGGTCTCAGCTGCCATGGAGAAAGTGAGTAGACAGCAACTGTCACTTATACCATTTAAATATATATTTCTACAGAAAATGTTACTATATATATATTATTAACATCATCATCACTGTTTATTTAATAGTTAGGATTATGGTTCCTCTGTAAAAGTTACTGTATGTTAGCTTGCTACCGGTACTCGGGTAATGTGTCAGTTTTCATTGTTCGCTAACGCTAGCTATCTAACAGGCAAGCTATCCAACATTAGCTTTCCTGCGATGCATACCAACTGATTGGGTTTGCTGCTTTTCATCACAAGCCTGCGTTAGTTTGCAGTTACAGCTAGCTAACGTTTGATAGACCGTTAGACATACTGTATGTAGGCCTATATTTTATATACCTAGCAAGCTGCATATAATGGCAATTGCTAGCCAAGGTTACTGAGTGGTGCGTAATTTAAGCAGCGTTACCGTTTACCAGTGACCATAGACATAGCCATGATAAATAAGAAGACAGCATTTTCATGCAAAGGCGACGTTGATGTCAGCCACTACAGCTAGCTAGCTTGAATGTCAAGGGATTTGAACTAATTCGCCAACGTCATTTGGAAAGCTATACGTTTAGCAAACGTTACATTGAATGAAGTCTCCATCTAATGTGTTTCTAATAAACAACAATATGTAGCCGGGATGGCTCACACTACTAAAATTCCGAAACTATATTGTGTATCTGAACTGTAGTCAGTTGGTATACATAGATTAACCATTCCTTCTCGCGTTTTAGTAGGTAACTGTTTGCTAAAACGAAAGTAGACCTATTTCAGGTTAAGATGTAAGTAGTACAAGAAAAAGTAACTTCTATCTGGCTGTTAGATGCTAATGTAGTGCTTTTAAATACTGTTAAACTCACGGTCATTGAAATAGTCACTACCTGCCCGTTTTCTGTGCCCTCAGGTAGCACAGTTAAAAGATCAAGGCAACAAAGCACTGAGTGCTGGCAAAATTGAGGAGGCGGTCCGCTGCTACACTGAAGCCGTAGCCCTCGACCCCTCAAACCATGTCCTCTTCAGCAACCGCTCAGCTGCCTACGCCAAGAAAGGAGATTATGAGAATGCTCTCAAAGACGCCTCTCAAACCATCAAGATCAAACCTGACTGGGGCAAGGTGTGTTGATATGCTGCTTTTGTTTAGGAAGATGATCCATGATAGCATAATCTGATGTGCTTATAACTCCCACAACACTATTTTGCAACACAGGGCTATTCACGAAAAGCAGCTGCATTAGAGTTTCTTGGACGACTGGAGGGTGCCAAAGAAACGTACCAGGAGGGACTCAGACAAGAACCAGGCAACCAACAGCTCAAAGAAGGTCTTCAGAATATTGAGGCCCGCTTAGCAGGTTAGAAAAATAAGTCGACACACATTAAGCACATATCACACTGTATCTGTAAACATATCGGTCTTTTAGAGTTTGTTTTGTAGTTTGTTTTAAACTCTTACGATAGTAGTTGGATTAGGGTTTCTCTGTACATATGTAGAAGTGGCTGTTTCTAATGGCTAATCCTGTCCTTGTCTTTTTAGAGAAAAAAATGATGAACCCGTTTGCAATCCCCAACTTGTTTGAGAAGCTGGAGAGTGATCCCCGGACCCATGCCCTAATGAAAGACCCAAGCTACAGGCAGCTTTTGGAGCAGCTAAGAGACAAGCCATCTGAGCTTGGCATGTGAGTACCATGTTGCCATTGATACGAATCTTCTTAGCACTTCAATATAAGGTGGTTTTGCGTCAACAGACGCACCTGCAATTTCAAATACACTTATTTGCCGTTCATGTACAGTTGTTTAGTATATGGAATTGTTACACAAAAAAGAAATAACATTTAAACATGTTAGATGGGTGTCAAATTACTTAATGTTTTACTCACTAGAAGGAATTTGATCATGCCAATAGCACATGCCCTGTCTTTGGTCACTGAAGTTCTAGAATGTCAATCTCGATTCACAGGCAACCCAATTTCACATTGTCAATTAAAAGGCTTGACTCAAGCACACCTTCTCTTTCTTCCTGTGTGTTCATCAGGAAGCTGCAAGATCCTAGAGTGATGACCACCCTCTCTGTGCTACTGGGGTTGGACCTTGCTGGAATGGACGAGGATGATGAGCCCACTCCTCCCCCACCCCCTAAACCCAAAGAGACTCAGCCGCCCCCTCCCAAGGAAGAAGACCTGCCTGAGAACAAGAGACAGGTAAACAAATTCACAAGCCAGTGGTGTCTGTGTTACTATACCCTCGTCGTTGTCACACCCGAACACTTTTAGAATGATGTCGCCAGTGTTAGCAGTAATGCAGTAAGGCCATAGAGGTAACGTTTGGTTACCTAACCTTTTGTTTTAAAGACACTGGTGGAAAAACACTGTTACGACCATTAAGGGCATAAATAAACGCTTTATAGGAGTGCGTAGAGCAGAAATATGTGATGGGATTGTGTTCAAGGTTGTGCGGGGTGTTTGATGATTTTACTTTGGGTAGCAGAATCCTGCTACTGGCTAAATATGACTTATTGCTCCTATTTATAATCTTACAACTTTATTGTAATTGGGCAGGCCCTGAAAGAGAAGGAGTTGGGAAATGCTGCATATAAGAATAAGGACTTTGCCACAGCGCTAAAACATTATGAAGCCGCTGTCAACCATGACCCCACCAACATGGCCTATATTTCCAATCAAGCAGGTAATACATTTTTTATTAGTGAAAGATCTAACTGACTGTTGTTAATCGGAGTCATTTGATGTAACAAGGGAGGGAGCATTTAATTCCCCCAATTCCAGAATAGCTGTCTTATTTAAACTTTGTTTCCAAGTATCACTGCCATAAGCAAGTGGTGTACATGGAGAGAATGTACATTTAGAATAGACTAAATACAAAAATATATACTCATCACTGATTTCATGTAATAATATAGACACAAGCATCTGCGACATGTAATTTTGCTTTAGCTTCTGAGGCAGTCCTCTCCTCCAAAATTTACCCCACTTTATTTCCATTCCAGCTGTGTTCTTTGAGCAGGGCGACTATGAGAAGTGCCGTGAGCTCTGCGAGAAGGCCATCGACGTGGGCCGAGAGAACCGCGAGGACTACAGGCAAATTGCAAAGTGAGTACCACTCCAGTCGGACCTCGTTCTGTGAAACTGTTACCCACAAGGCCCAGTGTGTCGAGTTAGCCAACTGAACTGGCTGACTTGGCGTCTGGAGTGCGAGTGCACTCTACATCCTCCATCACAGGATGCTGCTGCCTGAGTTGAGGATGAATGACCTCTTGCGACATCGAATTAGACTTTTTTTTGTTTGCTAGTTAGCGTCCCAAGGTTGTGTGCCTGAGTGCTGAGCTTCGGACTGACCGAAAGTGATATCAGAGAATGAGTATCGTAGTGTGCCAATATAAGACCATGTGCTTCATGCCTTCCTTCTCCAATTCTCTCAGGGCTTTGGCCAGGATTGGAAGCTCCCATTTCAAGCAGGAGAAATACCCTGAGGCCGTCCAATTCTTCAACAAGAGTCTAACAGAGCACCGCACCCCTGATGTCCTAAAGAAGTGCCAGCAGGTACATGGTGGCTTTTTTTTTCATCAATACCCAGGGGATGTGTGTACTACTATTATTGACCACATATTTGCACATGCCTCCACTCATTTAATCTGTAGGCAGAGAAGATGTTAAAGGAGCGAGAGAAACTAGCTTACATCAACCCTGATTTAGCCCTGGAAGAAAAGAACAAGGGCAATGATGCCTTCCAAAAAGGTTTGTTTGTGTTCATGCATCGTGTTCAAAACGATGCCTTATGGAGTTGCTTGTGAATAACTTAGTATGCAGTTATTCCCTTCTCGACTCAATTTGTTTTCTTCTCTCTTTTAGGAGACTACCCCTTAGCCATGAAGCATTATTCAGAGGCCATCAAAAGGAACCCTGGAGACGCCAAGCTCTTCAGTAACAGAGCTGCCTGCTACACTAAGCTGTTGGAGTTTCCACTGGCCCTGAAGGTGCTGTACACTGACCCTGTCTACCACGACCTAGCATGCTCAAAGGGTTTAGCTACATTTTGACTTGTTTTGATTTGATTTTATACTTTGGTAGATAACAACCTCAATATTTTATCTTGAATGTAACCACAATCTTTTATTCCTCCCATATTTCATTTAGGATTGTGAAGACTGCATCAAACTTGATCCCACTTTCAGTATGTAACAAACACTCAATAACGTGTTAAGTGTGCTGTTATAAATGGCTTGTTGGCCACACTGTCAATACACCAATCATTAATTGCCAAATAATATAAAAATACTACAGAACGGCAGTACTATTCTAAAATGAAATTTTTTTACACAGTCAAAGGTTACACGCGCAAGGGTGCTGCTTTGGAGGCCATGAAAGATTTCACTAAAGCTATGGATGCATACCAGAAGGCTATGGATCTGGATTCCTCCTCAAAGGTACAGTAGTTGGTGTTGCAAGAAAAGTTCAAATCTAGTTCCATAACAGGTTTTTTCTTTTCCGTTCTATTTTTCTTTATATTGTTGATCCATCTGTCTTGCCTGCATGCGTCCCGTCCCCCACCATCCTTTTTTTGTCTTTTTTTTTTTTTCAGGAAGCCACAGAGGGCCTGCAGCGCTGCATGATGAGCCATGCAGGGCGAAACGACAGCCCAGAGGACGTCAAGAGGAGGGCCATGGGTGACCCCGAGGTGCAGCAGATTATGAGTGACCCGGCCATGCGCATGATCCTGGAGCAGATGCAGAAGGACCCTCAGGCACTCAGCGAGTAAGCTTCACCGCTCTGGGTTGATACACATACTCTCTTTTTTTTGCAAGCGTAGTGCAATTATGGTTCACTAACGTTTTGTCCTCCTCTTTTTGTTCCTGTTTTCCCCTTCCCTTTCTTCTCTTTCTTTGTGCTGATTTTCCCAGTCACTTAAAGAACCCAGTTATTGCTCAGAAGATCCAGAAACTCATAGATGTGGGATTGATAGCCATCCGGTAATGAGAGAAAATGTCCAGATTCAAGGAGATATACGGCAAGACCGAAGTGCATCGAGATGCCATTCCCTCCAGATAAAGCAGCATCTTATCACATCCACCTTCAAATTTATGTTGCCCAACCCGTCCCATCTTACTCAAACATAGATCTGTGATGTCTCTCTTTGCTTCATGTCACTGCTTTTAAGAATCTAAGAGATTAACCATCCTCTCGCCTCCAATCTTTAGGCTTACCACAGATCTGCCCCAAAACGAATCCGAGTGGTGTTGACAAAAACTGATAAGTGTCAAATGCAGGATAGAGGAAACCACTCCACTATTTCCTACAGACTTTAGTGGTTTGTGTATGAAGAAGTTGCCATGTTCTCACATCTTCAGAACCATCTGTGCTTAATCAATTGGCTTTTCTACAGGGGTTCTAGCTCTGAAATACTAGTTTTCCCAGCTCTTAAGATTTCTGGTTTATGACCGGTATTGTTAATCTTGTATAGGCTAAGGAAGGGCTTTCTTTCTTTACACATTTTACCGGTTTAAATTTGCAGTACACTGTTTTTCATTCTTTTGTTGCACTATAAAATCTATTTAGTGTTCCAATCTTCTTGCATTGCTGTGTGTTGATTTCTTCATATCGATTCCACAGATGACACTGTGTCGTATTAAGAATACATCCCAGGCTATTGAGAGTGACCTCAGTTGGCTGAAATTCCTTCAAAAATCTCACAAGCCTCTTATACATATAAGAGTTTATTTTTTTTTTTTGGTAAGGTATGGGAAAGGTTAATTACTTGAATTTTTTGTGAATGGCATGTCCAACATTGCCTTGGTCTTTTCAAAGTTTGTCATGGCATACTGTAAACGCACCTAGAATTATGAGACATTTCATTATTTGACTCCCATGGTAGCAACTAGCCCATAATTGAATGGCACTCAATTGATGTGAAAAGAAAAAACTCAAGAAGTATATGTACAAGTGAATTACCCCTGTTCTGCAAATATATCTGAATGTATTTCTAAGGTCTAAGTCTTCATTTCTTTTGTTCTTTGAATTTGTTGTGTATAAAGTTTAAAAATAGATAAAAGATTAGTTATTAAATCAAGAACATAAAAACTTGAGAATAATTTTCACAAAAATAGATCATAAAAACAACCGTAATAGATTATGTTGCTCTGGTCAACCGTTTCGATGTCATTACCTGTAAAATGTTTTACATACAAAAGTATACATTTTTGCTTACAAAGTAACAAACAATTATTCATAGTGTACAGTTTTAATTAATGGAACAAATCTTAAATTGTGCTATACATTTTTTTTACCCCTAGAGGGTGAAGTTAACTTAGATGTTCTCTTAATGGCCATTTTGCAGTGCTTCAGTAGGTCAATGTAGAATGACTGCTCAATAAGAATGAGCAATGCATTTAGATTTTTTTTTAATGCTGTGCAATATCAGATTTTGAAGTAGTTAATTCCATTACTTTGAAACAGCACCTTAACCCTAAACATTTTTTATGTGAAAACATTGCCACAATCCAGCTTTATTAAAGCTGTTGAAATGACCAAACTAGTCCAAACTCAGAGCACTTCCATTTGAGTTTTGACAAAAACAGACTTTTCTCTGACAATCCTGATTCCTGCTTAATGGTTAATTGGAACAGAGGTGGTGTCTATTGATGTTTTGGATAGTTTGTGACTCCTGAGATGCTAGTAACTGCTACAATTCTCCAACTGTGATCGGAAATGGGTATTTGGATAATTCATTTCAACAACTATCTGTGAATGAGCCTTTTAGTACGATTCTCTTCATATTAATGGATGACTTAGATAATTTGACCTCATATACATAGTAAAAAAGGAATACATGGTCATGACCGCATTTCTATGAATGACAGTAATTATGATACAGCTTTGATACTTACTCATATTTTATTAACGTTAGATATTGGATTTGTGGCAATATCAACAATCAAACTACTTAAGGAGTTGGGGATCTGCGGCAAAGATTTGCGCCAGACCATAAAAGCTATATCAGATATAGCAGAAAGAAGTAGCCAGTGGCTGTGGCTGAAAAAGAAGGATCCTATATGGGCACAAAAATAAAGAATATCATGCTGAAAAACCAAGAAGTGGTTTAATCTCAGGACAAA
>JAVQIZ010144579.1:0-31493 GCA_036023535.2 Galaxias brevipinnis | reverse complement strand
GTGGTCCTTTTGCCTTTGAGTTATTATTATTATTATTATTATTATTATTATTATTAATAATAATAATAATAATAATAATAATAATAATAATAATAATAAGATTATTAATAATAATTATAATTGTAATAATAATAATGATCAGGTTACAACACATAGGTATACACAAGCTACAAGGTAAACTACTACCTCACGTGTGTTCGTACAGTACATTGTTTTAGAGGGACTATTGCCATCTTTAAAGTTGAAGTGTTAGATTGATACAGCAACCCGGCTTGGAATTGGTGCGGTAATGTGGTTTATAACCTTCAAATCAGATCTAATCACATTCAAGAGCAAAGGTAAAAGGGTTACAAAAGCTGTCGCTTATCCTTTATCCCCCCAGCTTACTGACACTAAAGGTTTTTGTGAAGTCATGCACAAATAGCCCATTGGATTCACAGCTGCCCATAGAGTAATGGAGACTTCCGTTGTGTGTGTCATTCCACGCAGAGCATACAAACCACAGCTGAGGAACACTAACCACAGGACTAATTGCTTAAACGTCTGCAGGGACACAACTACTCCAATAGCACTCTGGGAAAATAGGACGCAAGTTGACAAAAGGCAAATGAAAATGCTTTCCTGATAGGAGCTCAGTATAAATCAGGAACTATCCTATTACCACCCAAATAGCTTTTGAAGACACGTCTCACCTCCCATAATTCTTGTGTGTGCCATGGTGCTGTGACAAGGGGAATTAATTGATATGTTCTGTCTGCTTGTGGTTTGCTCCTTTAATGGTTTACCAGGGCTGGCCTGTTTGCTGCCTCTGACTAATTGACTGTTTTGCAAACAGGTTTGGTGTCTGTGTGTAAGCCGGCTGTGTCTTCTTTTTCCTCTCCTCCCATAGAGAGAAGTGTCATACATACCAGTCCTGTCTTCAGCAAGCAGCCTGGCAGCATCGTGTATCCTGTGGACTCCCAGGAGAAGAACAGAGAGGTAGTGTTCAGCTGTGAGGCCCAGGGTAGCCCAACCCCTCTCTACCGGTGAGTGTCCAACACTCTACACCACAAGTATCATCCGGGCTTGTGGCTCAAAACGAATGGGCAGTATAGTCAAAATGTAGTCCCTAAAGGGATCTTTGAAGGTTGTTTACCTAACAAAGCAAAGGAAATTATATAATTTGGTGCCCTAGAAATCCTTTCTCATAATAGTTTTAATTGGAGAAAGATGTGCTATATATAGGTCATGACAGTGGTACAATATTAAATATTTCGGTTCAATAAGGTTCAAATCATCTTGATTTGCGTACTGAATTTGCTAGATTGAGATTAAGAAGGATTTGCTGGTTTACTATTTTGGATTGAACTAAATTAGAGGATGACCTAATCAGCTGTTTTCTGTCAAGGTTGGTGCCTAGGCAAATCAGTTCCTGTGACCTGCTGAAGATTTGAGTTAGTGGGCACTGGGCGGTAATCTCTTAAGCAACAATTGACAAACTAAGTCATGTTAAAGGTTAGGAGGCCTACTGCATATCACATATCAAACACTCAAGTATGGTTTGAAATAGCCTATATTGCAGGTAGAAATAAAATCCTTCCCCCAAATTATTTTTTTTCTAAGTAAATTGCCACACACAGGAGGCTTAAGAAAAGTAATAGATTGCCTAGCATCCCACAGTCAAAAACCAGATGGCATGGTAGTATGCTCGGCCTGACGTAACATGATTGCATAAAGCATGTGCTTAGCAAATGGAGCTGCTGTTCTGGTGTCCTGTCTAGTATGATTGATAGTAACTAGGATTATTACATTATCTGCAACATTTACATGTGCTTGATTTAATTTATTGCGCCATACATTTAAGCAGTGGTATTTAGCTTTGCAATTCAATAAACCGCAATAACGTTCATGAGGGCATTGTGTAGTGAAAAGATTTATTTTACTCTTGGTCTAACTCTCTAACAAGTTTTCCACATGCTCCCACATCTGATAATATTATATTTAGCACCTCAAGTGCCACAGATGTAATTCTACTGATTTAGAGGTGATTTTTGACTATAATTGAATCTTACATTTGAAGCTCAGGGGAACAAGCTTTTCTTGTTTTTACCATAAACATCTCTAAAATGAGTTCATTCTTCATCTCTCACTGATCTTTAAAAAAAGTGATCGTGTTTGTATTTCCTCTTGATTAGACTCTTGCAACGCACTTTATTCTGGCATCCATAGAAAGTCCCTTTACGATTTGCAGCTTTTGCAACATGCTGCAGCTAGACTATGGACGTGATGGAAAAAAAAAAGAGAATACATCTCGCCAACACTGGCGTCTTTGCACAGGCCTCCTGTGAATTTTACAATTGATTTTAAGATTTTACTGATAACCTTTTAAAGCCAGACATGGTTTAGCCCTTAGTTACATAACAAAACTTATCAAAAAGCACAGACATAACCTCAGATCAGCTGACAAAGCTTTGCTAGATATTCCAAGGACTAGACTCAAAACCAGGGGTGACCTAGCTTTTGTCAGTAAAGCCCCTAGAATTTGTAGCAGCGTTCCTGAAAATGTAATGTTACTTCTCTACTTGTAAAGGCCTTCTAAAGACCCACCAGTAAAAAGTTTATACGATCTGCAGTTGTTTATTTGACCTTCTTTCTTTTTATGGCATTGAGTTTATTTATTTAGTTATATTTGTATTTTTTTTTGCCATGTGTTATTTCATTTATTATGTGTACTGTTTTTTTTACGCTTTCTGCTTTTAGTTGTCTGAACCATTATCTTTATTTCTTTATAATGAAAGTGCTATACATATCATTATGATCCTATTTATTATTATGTCTAATAAGGTTTGATTGGTAGCATAATTTAGTTTACCTGTTTCTCAATTTCCGTATCATCTAGAGAAAAACAAGTTGTCTTATTTTATCTAAAGATAGACAATAATCTGTTTCTGATTTGTTTTAATTTGATGCACTATAACTCCACCTGACACCACTTAGCACCTCAGATTATTTTTCAAGGCTCAGGAAGGTATCTATCTTTGAATTACTTGGGAAAGTCAATGATAAAGGATCAAATGAACAATTGTCTGTGTAATAATTGGCTGCTTTTGATATTCAAATTCCTTCAATGCTTTCAGTGGCTATGTGAGCTTCCATTTCTCTAAACAGACAAATAAAAGCTATGAATAATAATAATAATAATTCGTTGTCTTTCGCTTTTAGCGCTTTTCTCAAGACTCAAAGCACTTTACACAAATTGGTTGCCAATTAATTACACAGAACGAACGACTGGACCGACAGCTATCAAACACAACACTCAGTCAGAATAGAATGTTTTCATATTTAATCATATCCCTTTCTTCCATGAAACAAAACTAATCACTCAGAAACGTCACATTGTGCAGCAGAATATAAGAACTCATGAGTGGCATTTCACTACTGCTAACAATGCTCTCATCCTTCTATCCATTCAAAGTTCTCTGCAAGTCTGAGTTGTTGAGCTTAATGCACAGTGAAATATTAATATTTGTTCTTGTTTGTCCTACTTCAGTAGTACATGAAACACCCCTAGCTTGAAAGGTGGAGTTCAGTTTATTTTAAGGATTTACCTTATTTTCGTGTTTTCTGGGGAGGTCTCAACTCATACAAATATATATTATATCCATTATTGTTTTAGTTTTTTTTCAGCTTTCACCTGTTAGCCATTTAGCAAAACTCAAATAGTTTTGAAGGAGTGGACTGTCTTCGTATTGTACAATTTATTCAAACAACTAGATTGCATTAGAATGAACTAGAGTCTGTGGACCGCAGGGCTTTAATGGTAAAGTCTGAAAATTATAAGCTTTTTAATCCCAGATACATCAAATACAGAATGAGTTAAAATATAACTACATTATATGATAACCAGAGGTTGTGTAAAACAATTCGCTCAAAAATAACATACAAAAACCTACCCAACCCATTTCAGTTGATAATATTTTTTTCGCAGATATTATGGCAATGCATTCGTATAATTGCCTCAGACCTTTATCATAATCGGTAATTCCAATTAAAAACGAACTCTTGACTGGCTAATGCTCTGTTTAGTGTTTGTTGGTTGAAGATTGTTAATGGTAAATTAACTATGTCAAGCCTGTTTTAATTACTTATTTGTAAGTTATGATATAAAATCTCCTTAACCAGGAACATGCCAGCATTTATTTTTCCTTTCCCCAATTTGTTATTATGAGATGTGGTCTATGTGGCTGTATTTAGAAATCTGCAGACATTATAAGTGGATTATATCCTTCACTGATTACCTCTGACACCAATGATAATCATGTGGACTTGTGCTGAATGATAACGTGTAGTGTTGAGGCTGCACCCATTAGGTTTCATTGCTGCTCGCTGTAATGATTAAGCTGCATTTTTATGCTGTTTGACTCTGTGTCTAGTAAGATGGATGGGCTTGAATGCCATGTATTCTTTGAGAGTGGAGTCTTTGTTCATCTATGGAGTGTTTGGCCCCAGAGTGGCTAACTTCTTGATTACGGCTGTGCTTGGAGGCATGAATGTGAAGGTCTTCTAAAACTTTGATTGTCTTAAAAAAAAAAAAGAAGATGTATAGCCTCTGTCTATTCATTTGGCAATCTGGAAGTATATACAAATGAATCATTACAATTACTTTAATATAATATACATTTTCTTTGCTAAGTTAATTCATGTGTATATTTGTTTACAGGTGGAAATTGAACGGTACTGTTATCGTTCCTAAATCAGCGTCTCACTACAGTCTATCTGGAGGCAACCTTAGAATCAGTCATCCGAACAAAGACCAGGATGCTGGAACATATCAGTGCCTCGCATCCAACTCTTTTGGGACCATTGTCAGTCGAGAGGCCAGTCTAACCTTTGCATGTAAGTTTATAACTTTCTATTGTGGCTTCTATGATCAAACAGTACTATCTGGGCATGTGAAAAGACCCTCTACTTTATAAAAGGCCTGACAGACTTCTATTTCTGTTTTGGGCTCTGCATGATAGCATAATCACCATAAAAATGCCTCCGTGGGGAATTCCTGCATATCCCCAAAGACAAGACTCAAACTAGTTTTTTTTTGGAATGTGTGCACAATAGCCATACTGTATAGTAGCAACAACAATTTCAGTGTCCCTATGGTGGTATTTCACCCAGTATAACCAAAACTAAAGACTTGCTCAACTTGATAAACCAATAAAAGGCTTTATTAAAAGGCAAGTAAAGAATGTAATTATGCCTGACTTTGAGACTAAAGTTAGATTTCCAAGTAGCACGTCAGACAGCAGTTTGAACGTGTCAACAAAGTGTTTTTCCCGACTATTGGAGACCGCCTTTGTAATCCCTTTGTGCTTAAGGGTTGTGTACATGACAAACCAAATATTTCAGTTCATATCATCTACTGCTTTGAGGTGAATTGTAAATGTGCTTCAATGTAATTTCTTTCTAAGTCAAGAGACAAGAAGAGAGAGTGAGCTTCATATTCCTAGAGTTAAGAGGAAGTCAATACTGGCTGCTTTGCCATTTTAATGCATGAGCATAAATGATGGCACTGACAGCGAATGAATGATGGCGTCCTCAGATTGAATTCTGATGCCTCACGTTTGGGACAAGGCCACCGTATCTCTCCCAGGCGATTTGTTTTGTCCCTTGGGCTGGTGCAGAGTCACCCTCGGGAAGGAACAATCTGATTCTGCAGGGGAACTCCACTGTCACCATAGGCCAGTACAGTGACAGTTCCATCAATTGTCTAGGTCTGACCTTACCAGGCTTCAGTTGTTGTCACCTAGTCAGGGCCTGCATCTACGACTGGGTGTCATCCATCTTCTTTATTACCATTGCTGTAGCTTAATTAACTCCATACGATGATTGAATGGTGAAGGTTCAGGAGAATAATTTAAAGGGCAGCTGATATTGTTAGAGAGTGTCCTGTAATTTGTCATAAACCTTTAGTGAACTCTGGGGCTCATCTCTCCACACAAACAATGTTTGACTGTATTTTGTGAGGAATCATCAGCTTTTGTGATAAACAAAAAAAAGTCCCGCGGTGTAGCTCTAGGGCTGACACGATCAATTATTATCAGTTCTAATCATGTAGTCTTTGAGTATTGAATTTTGAAAAGATGAAAAATCACAGATTTTTAAGAATGGTTTATTGATAAACACCATCCATCAAAGTCCATGTGCTGCTTTAATACCTTCTTTTATAAGTGAATGTCCTTGTGATTTCTATAATATTTTTCTGTAAGAGGATCCACATTGTCAGAATGATCAATAATTGTGTCTGTCCATATATCAACTGAAAAAAAGTTAGTTCTTAGACTTTCATAAAAAAATATTATCAAACTGAGTCAATACCATTTTCACACAGAAATATAAATGAAACTTTGCTGCTTCTGAGATAGAATTGAACTGCTAATTATTCTACTAGAGTTCGACCTTGCAAGCTCAAGATAATAAAAGGCACAGAGAACAATAAACCAAGATAGTCCCAAACGTACATCTAAAAGATATGTTTTACCGCGCCTTTGGAAATGGTTTTTAGAATTCCATTGATAGGGAATCCCTTGTCACTAGATCTATAGGAAATTAGTGTTATTGTTATAGGTAATGCTGTGCAGTTGTCTGATGAGCATGCTCTGTCTTCTAATTCAGTAATTTACTTTTGGATGGAGGAAGGATATTTTCAACAACCAGGCAAAGAGATTGTCCTAATCATGCATTTTTATAATCTTCTCTGAATGCATAATTGGGTTGCTGTAACTACAATAATTAAGTTTATTTTATATTACAAAGAAAGTATGTACTGTTGTTATGTTATACTCAAATGAATTCATTTATTTCTGCTTTATGTATTACATAGTCATGGATGTATCATCTGTAAATACTTTATATTTATATTACAAATGTACTGTACATTCTTAACTGAATGCATATCTTTCTCTGTTTTATCTTTGCTTATTGTATAGCCACAATAGCTAATAACAAAACACATGAAACAGGTTCTCTACATAGAAACATAATTATGTATTGACTCAATACATTTTCCAAAGCCTTCAAAGTTATTCAAGGAGATTGGCTGTGCTCCAAATAATCAAGTATTCACCTCTGTCTCCTTAACTCTTGATGGATGAAGCTCCTCCTTCTGAGAACTTTGTGCCTGTCCATCCCCTAATGCAAAGATAACCGAAGCTAGTCAACCTTCTCACTCAATACAGGTTGCCCTTGATTAGTATGTTTATTGATTCTGTATTAGTGATTTATTTTTTATATGTGCACCCATCAGTCAAACTGATTAACAGATAGAGTATAGGGCATCTGATATCAGAATATAAGTACTGCACATAAGTGGTTAGAAAATGGTTCTGTACTGTATTTGCAAGTTAAACTACAGACTAGTAACATATATTTTGTTAGCAGGGAGCATGTGTCTGTAATATTGTATAATTCACCCATTGCAGTACAATACAACAATATTTAGAAATAATACAATGAGTTTGATTTACAATGGCTTGGTTTTTAGTCCTGACATATTTTACTCAATTTTTTTAATTTTAATGTCTTGTGTTTGATGGTAAAATTGCAAAAGAATACATTAAGGCTTAGGGGGTAAACATGAATATGCAAATACATCTTACAGACTGTTCTCTGGCTTTTGTCAGAGGAATAGTATAGACAAACTGTGTGAGTAGCTTATAAATGTACTTTTTTGGTAATCGGCTCTGAAGATACCACACTGATAATGCTAATATAATAGTACTACAAAATGTGAAATTGTTGCTTTTAAAAGTCAGGCAAAAACCCTGTACAACCACTGTCACACAAGTGTAAACTCCAGTTCAACTTATCCAAATGTAAACTAGTGTTAGTAACCCAACTCAACTGGACAGTTCAGTGAAGCAGCTAAAGATTTTAGATATTCATGATGGAAATGAGATTAAGGCATAGCAAGAATATCTTCTAGAACATCAGATGTTGCTGTCTGAATTCTGCAGAAGTAAATGTAAGTAGACTTTTACACATTTAGTACCAACCCGCCCTTAAATCAGGACCAAAAGAGAAACATCACATTTTGTTTCTCATGGCATGCTGTGGGACATGATTGACTAGGTTTAAAATACAAATTGAGTTCTTTAAATCTTTAAATAATTTTCCGCTGGCAGATTATAATTTTTAACGATTGGTTAATATGTTCAGCATATTAAGTAGTCAGTCCATTCCGCTAAATCTTTAATTCTTACAGAGCAGCGTATCCTCAACCAACCAGTAAACACGGGAGCTCTCTCTTTATTTCTCTCCATTTATTTCACGCAGACAAACATACCCCATAGCTATTGGAAGACAATAGGCAGTAAATCCACTTCTGGAGCTGGAGGTTACAATGCATCACATGGATATGGTTGGGCGGCCTCGTTGAAGTATGATAAGTTATCTTGGCATTTAGAATGCTCATATGTCTGGGATGTGATCATCAAGGTAATCTGGATCATTGTTTGTAATGTCATCCCAGGTTTACAATAATTGATGCTAATGGTTCTGGAAAGAGCACACTTGTTGAAAGGGTGATTTATCATAGTTTGCGAGTTTCCATTTTCACATGTACAGTTTTGACAATCTCTCATCTATATGTCCTTATTCACATTTAGTTTTTTTTGGGAGGGGTGTTTTTTTTTGGAGTTTGATGTAAAAGAGCTGGTCAATGCCACTTTTCACAAGACCATCCTCTTTTGTTGTGCGTATGATTGGTATTATTTGAGATGTCCCTTGAAGGCTGGCTGAATGCTTTCATGGTTTCTTTTGAACAAAAAGTGAGCATGTGCACAGCTTTGTGTGCTCAGAGGAATATGCTTTTGGACAAGTCGCTCTTTCCTCTTTCTACAACAGAACTGAAGGCATCAGCTGTATTTCCGGGCACCTTTTAAAGTTATTCTATTTTTTTTCAGTGACGTGATTTGGAAAGACTGGAATATCTACAGACAATCATGTTTTTTATAAAGATTTAAACTAGCTTGAGTATTAAATTATGTTATATTGCATCAGCTATAATTTCTATAAAAATATTATGACAAATTGTTTATTTTTTAGGTTAGGAAAATGTTGCCTTCTGATGTTCTTAGGTTGGACCACCAAATGTGGACTGTATCTGGACGGTATAACCATAAGCTACTGTGTAACTGAGAAATTGCAATTTACATAAAAACAATGAATTAACACATCTGAACACTATAAAATGATCTGGTTCTCAACTGCAGACAATAACCACATCAGGTAAACAAGGGAAGATATTGTTCCAGCGGATGTTCTCAGAGTAGGGGTTCCCGACCACACTTCTACAGTATTCTTTTATGTAAATATATCATTTTAATTTGTGATACAAACTTTTATAGCCCGTCTTTTCTAAAATATGAAGAAAGGAATTGCAATTTGATGTGTTAACCCATAAGTATTTTAAGTTATTTTATTTTGTTATTGGCTTGAGAATAGATTTATTTTAAAACTAATTATTAAAGTTCCTTAATATACTTGTCCCACTGTATTCATTTAAATTATGAAAAGGGGGGGTTTATTTTCTTTCATGAGCAGTCAGAGATCAGTCAGCAACAATAGCAGAAATGCAAGGAAGTTGTTAAGACTTGCTATGGTTTTCATCAATTGTAAAATTTTAATACAATTCTGCCGGATGTTTTGTAATATTTTGTCAATGTGAGATTGAGAGGTACACAAACACAAATGTATGATGATATGTTCTGGACTAAGTCAAATCTGTCATGGTTCACTCATTACCACTATCAACGCAATGCTGTTGTAGTACCAATGAGGCAACAGATACATAGGGAATGCATGTCCTATTGGACCAGGAAACCCTATTGATAGCCAGAATGTTTTTTTTTTTTTACTTTGGTCTTAATTTTTATCTCTGCATTAATCATTTCAAAAATGACTAATCTCTCTCAAGTGCTTCAATGCTATTTATATTTACATGAACATATAGTATTTTGACACTTTATAAAGCAGTGTTTCCACTTAGCTTTGATATGCCCTATAAATGTTTTATTATGCTGTCACGTTCAAATTGAACCAGATTTAAGATACATAGAAAACCGTGTTGCTCAGCTACCTTTTATTTGTGTTGGTACCTCTCACAGTGAGACTTGGAAAGTCTCAATAAACACACTTGCTCAGTGGGTGGTGATATAGCCTGAGGCAAAGTGGAAGGCTGTTTACTACCCTCAAACTAGACTACAACAGAAAGCACAGCTCAGAGGGATTGGCGTAATATTCATTTATCTCAAGACTTCAGTCAAACATAATTAGCCATATACCTAGGACAAACTGATTTAAGATATTTCAAATGTTTAGAGCAATAGCATTGTACATGCCTTTAATATAAACATTATTTGAAGTTGAATTTTTGTTATTTTTCTCAGACTTGGAAAACTTCAAGACACATAGAAGAAACTCTGTGTCTGTCCGTGAAGGACAAGGTGTGGTTCTTCTGTGTGGTCCCCCACCGCATTCTGGAGGTAAGACAGCAAACAAAGTGCCAATGTCAACTTAACAAATATGTATACCACCCATGCATTGCCCCTTTTATTAACTGCTTTTTCAAGAACGAACCTAACCCTAACCCCATAAATATTAAATAAAATTAAAAAAAGGTTAATGAAATACTTTTTTTTACGGAGATATGTTGTTGTTTTTTTCTGTTTTATGAAGCTTTCATACTCCTTTGTTTGGCTCACTGCGAAGCAACCTTTTCCCTGCAGACTGAAGTGTTTTTGTATGCCAACTACCGAACAATCCCAATAGGCAAAGAACAACCACTCCATCCACTGTGGGGGGTCAAGTGGTCTCCACCTGATCCTTTACATTGGCTTATCCTTTTTCTGTGATAACCATGGGCGTTAAGGCGATTGCCTCATCATAATTGTCATGCGGCTAGTTATTCTTCCTTCTACCAACTCGTGTCCTGTTATTCTCTTTCAACTCTCTTTCAGTCCTTTCCTTTTATTTCTGGAAGAATCGTTTTAATATTATCCTTTCAAACACTCTTAGCTGACTCAATGTGTTACCATCATGCAAGACAATTAGGGAAGTTGGCATTAGTACACAATAAGCTCCAATGTCTGATCAACATCCTACCCAAACATGGTACAAAACTACACAACATAACCCCATTACGCACAGAAGTACTAGTTTTACAGTGCGCCTGTAATGTGAGTTTTCATTTTGCACTTAAATGAAATTGCAACCTTGATCTGACTACACAATATATTATGGTTTCCTCCAATGTTATTTTGACAATTCTTTATCATTTTGTGTCCGGTATTTTTATAAACCAATTAAATCCAGCTATGACAGGAGAGAAACAGAGTCTAACATGTTGCACCTGTCGCGTAAGAACAGCAATCATGGTTCAATGGTTCAACTCTGGACACAATTTTCTTTTACAGGAATTACATATTCAGTTCCACTCTAAAGGGCTGTCGCTGTATTGTCAACACCAGCCTATTATAGTACTATGGTATTTTCGTCTTGAAATATGGCCTTGTTTTGAAAGTTTAGGCTTTCCCCTTAACTTGACCAGTTGTCCTTGATAAGATTAAAGCAACACTAGATGACTTTCATCTATGAATAACAACTATAATTTACGTAATATGTTTTCCCACAAGTGGGAAAGGGGTTGAACTGGGATTGTGCAGCCTCATTGTAATTTCACTAAATTGGTGAAATAAAAATATATTTAACAAGAAAGAAAACTGCCTGGTGGCAGACATACATTTTATTGCTTGTGAGTTTTATTTTACATCAGTTTACAGTTTTATTGTACGGATCAATAGCATATCTCATTATAGTGGCATTACCGGGTCTTCTAGACATGGATTCAAGGTCCCACTTACAGACTTGGAGTTTTTTTTTTGCAGGAAAAGAACCCTCAACCCTTTAGTTGGTGTCACTAGTAACTATTGAACTTAATAACATAATAACATTAAGACATTTAAAATGAAATATATTGTATATATATATACAATATATTTATATGTAAATTATCTAGACACTGAAATACACTGTGATACATATTATAATGGTTATGAACGGTTTGAGGGTACGCTTGGATATGTGCTCAGTAGCAATTAGAACTAATTTATCTTGGCAGAAATTTGGCATGGAAGGGATGGCACTCAGAAAATAATGGTGGTGACAACCTTTGACAAGCTTATTCACAAGAATCTTCCATGCAAACCAATTCACAAAGCCCCTGGTGTATCTCAATTAAATAGTGCATGTGTGGATGGTGGAGCCAATACATTTATCAGCCCATCCTTATTCATTACCATATGTTTGTGGGCCTAGCGGTTGTCTGCAGAGTCGAGGGCCTTCCCTGCCAGTGGTTCCCCAAGGTCCTGCTGTGTGGCAGTCAGGGAACACACAGTGTATAGCAGACAGCTGTCCACTACTTCCCTGGGATGCCTGGTGCATTCAGAATGTGCTCCAACATGCAGTGAGCTGTGCACAATCTGCAGAAAAAAATGAGAGGGAGGCCAAAGGGACTGAGTTTGAGTGTGTGTGTGTTTGTGTGTGTGTGTGTGTGTGCGCGTGTGTGTGTGTCTGCGTGTGTGTTTATGTGTGTTTGTGTTACACATGTGCATCAGAGAGGGATCACGAAGGGATGCACTGGGAGATGAAGGGATAGATGCCGCCACCTAAATGTGATGGCTTGCCGATGATACTACTATGCGGTTTGTGAAATTGTTGACCCCAGATGGTATGGGTTTGCACCACAGACCAACTGATTTATTCCAATGGTATTCACGGTCCATGGTACATGACTCTAAGAGGTTTACTTTGCTTGTCAGAGCTTATACTCTTTATAATCTGATTAACAGATGACACATTTCGTAGTCATATTGAAAGGCTCTTACTGTTCATTTGGCTGAGTATCAATCAGGTTATAAAAAGGGTATCCAACATGTGTGTAGTGCAGTCAGGCTGTTTATTAAAACAGTAAAGGACCCTATAAGAAGATCACACAAGTTATCATAGAACTCAAAGTGGTTACGGTGCCTATGTGCACGTGTTCGATGGCGTGCACCAAACTCTTTAAAGAAAAGATGGACAGAAGCTCCATTAAAGCTTCTTAGAGTGGACAGTAAACAACTTGTAGCAGTAGTTGCTTGTGTTTGTGTGTATGTATGTGTTTGTGTTTACTTCTGCCTGTGTGGATACGTGTTTGTTGTGTAGAACTGCGTTTGTGTGTACATGTTTGTGTTGTTTAGGAGTGTGCGCCTGTGTGTGTGTGTGTGTGTGTGTGTGTGTGTGTGTGTGTGTGTGTGTGTTAGCTACGTGTTAGGAGTGTAATTCCAGGTGCCTCTCTCTCTCCCTCCTGTCTGCCTGGCGTTGTGTAAGCACCTCGTTCCTCTCTGCTGGGCCCCAGTCACACGTCATGTCCCTAGGCTCCCTTGCCCCAGTACATAAACACAAATCCCTCAATGCCAAAGGGGATCATCCCTGGAGGAATATACTGTCACCCACTGTGCACAGAGAAAATAACAAGCCAGGAAAACAAGACAGCGCTGTGCTCAACACCAAGCTTGTTAAGAAAAGCACCTGACTCGAGTCTCACATAAAATCATGATACTCCAAAGCCAGTTTAACATTTCTGGCCTAAGGGTGGCAAAGAACCGTTGTGCGATTTAAATAATTACGGTTATTCTACTTTCTCAATTCTACGGGGCTCTATTTTGGGTTATGATAATCAAATAATGGCAAAAAGCATAAACCAATGTCCTTCTGGGTTCCTTTGTCCTTTGCTTGTAATGCATAGTCCTGCCTTTCATATTAAGCTTAAGAGAGCTGGGGAAGTGGGCACATCATGGATGACACCCATTGCCACTACAGGAACATGCACAAAGGCAGAGCATTTGGCTCTCTCCACCCATGCACTTTATTTGACAGTGTCTGGCTTTGGGATCACGCTACAGATTTAGCCGCGGTAATTACAGGATTGTGCATGGAACTCATCTGATTTAAAACCAATTGACGGGCAGCCTACTTCGTACCGCCAGCATTGTTGAATCACTGTTTCAGTGACGGGAAAGTACACCCCGCTTTCAAAAAATGTGTTTCGTTTGGAGAACGGTGCAGTGGAGAGTCAAATTCTCCTCCCTCGGCCAGCTCTGCCACCTAAGATCAGAGAGAATAGAGAAGCTGATAGGCTGTCACTTTCGCTCTTTCTCAAAGCGCACTACATTAATGGGCTGCCTGTGCGACCCAGCGTTGGTCTTTGTAATACTCAATTACTGTGTTTAGTCGTGGACTTTAATGCAGCTGACCTCTATTTTCTAATGGAGAGGGACCTTTTAAGGGCACTCAAGACTGAAATCACTTGTGTACATACCCACTAAGAATAGAAACGGCTACATTGTGTGTTGTCCCTGTGTGTGCTAGAACCTCAGGCTTTGGGAACGCAGAGCATGTGCATTCTGTCTGGTCCTGTAAAGTAACAGTGCGCTGGCGAGGACAATTCTTGGAGCCCGGAGCCAACTCGGGAGCACGGCACTTACTAACACAATTGGAGTGGCAGTGCTTCCGAAGGGGTTATTTTTCCTCCACAGGGGCAGCATGGGATTGTATGCTCTGTGCGGAGAGACTGTTTTTAGTGTCGACGCCCGAGTTCAGTGAATTTGTGGGATCTGATTCGACCAAATTAGGAGGTTGGCTCGCAATACTGTTTGGCCTGTTACAACTATATCTCAGTGCCACAGTGAAACATTTAGGCGGGCGAGAGCGGAATCCGCATTGGATCAGATCAGTGTAGTGTCCCTTCCATGACTCCACCCTGCCATCCCTCCTCCTCTTCATCGTGTGTGTAGCCCTACACGGCTTCCTCCCGCCTCCAGAGAATGGCAGCACTTTGAACAGGACCACTAGAGACCTTTTTGTTTTGAGTTTATTTAACATTCTCAGCATGCATGCATGCATTCGTCTGTTTGTTTTTTTCTTACACAGTGATTAAAAATGTATATTGTTCTCACAGTGTGTTTTACATCTTTTATTAATATTCAGTGATCGTGAGTCTGTGTCATTAACAACATGCAATGGAGTCACTGACACTGATAAGATGATGAAGATGCATTTATTGTGCCCAATTGTTCTGAACTAGTATCGAAGGAACTGACATATCCTTTTCATAAAACCAAGCTTCTCATATTGATCGATGGGTTGTTTTGTCTCCTGGCACAGGCCAATTTTGCTCTTCTTGTTCACCCTTGTTGTAATTATTCCCTAAGCTCATATGAATGTGTATTGTTTTTAGCAGGCTTTCTCTGCAGGGGGGCTCTCTTGGGAATGTGCCACTGGTTGTGTTGGCTCAGAAGGAAGAGATGCCGACCTGCGCTGTGTAGAGATTAATCAAGTTAGCTACTTTGAACAAAGCCAAGAGGCTGGTTTTTAATTGTTGACTCCCAACCCTGACACTAATAGATACATAAGAAGCGCTTGCATAAGCAGTTAGAATACTTTGCCATCAAGTCCTGTTTTTATGATTATACCATTAATGTAAATTGTGTGCATTGTACATGCTTTGATTAAATGTCAACATTATTTGTTTGTAGGTGATTTCTGAATATATGGGAATAAGACTTAATTTATTTATGAGGTTTTGTGTCATGGACTGTAAAAATACTGTGTATTGGATTCAAATTGGTTGGTTTGATAATACACCTAGATATTTGGTTATTACCAATATATTATATATTATTATTATATAATATTTCAAAATTTATCAGAAAGGAGTACTTTGAGACAGCTGTGCCGTCAGAAAATATGGTTGATTTTTATAGGGAGAGTCACTTAGTGTCTCCCAAAATCATCTTTACATTATTACAAATCATTCTGGCTACTTACATGTTGCTCCATTTTAGCAGACCTCTTCATTTATATGTGCCTTCTCTGAACCATTTTGCAACCGTAGCATTCTAGGCATGCTCCATAATATATTTTGTCAGCATCTGACATTTCTCTCTGGGGGACTCCTCAAAGTAAAATTTCTTCTCCACGGAAATGTATCATCTCTTGGCAACATCCTTGAAAATGTGCCCACACTTCACAAAATATTCGAAACATGTAGAGTCTCACAAATACAAGGATATTTTTTAAGTTTACTGCAATATCTTTTAAAGACAGAAATAAATAGCAGAGAAGCTTATTTGAATTGGTTATTTTCTCTCTAACTCAGAAGCTGCTTTCACACTATGAAGGTATGCTTCAGTCATAGGGTATATGACTTCTCTGTAACCATGGTAATATTGATAGGACCTTTAACAGAGTATTGCTATATTAGGTGAATAGGTTGTACTATACGTCTGAATCTTAATTTTGAAAATGTTTGTCTTAGGAAAGCTCAGTATTTGAATGAGTCTTGTATCACCACCGATGATTCCACAGGGCTGTGAAACCTCGAAGCTTAGGCATAGGACGGCTGGCTCCGTAAGACTCCATTGACATCTAATTATACATTTCCACTCCCTATGGTATTCTGTACCTTGTACTCATTCAAATAGTCATACGAAATGTAAACACGAAGAGAGAGCAGGTGTAACGCCGGCCCAGAATCACTGGAGAGGAAACGAGCACAGGGCAACATGTCTAGTCCTGCCTCAGAGGCTTCCTTCTCCCTGTGGTCGTCCACTGGGCCACCGCCTTGTGTGCTCAGCTCAACACGCAGCAGCCGACCCGAAACCCAGCTCCGGGTTGTGTTGATGGGACATCTCTGCGGTCTCCTGTACAGTAGCTGCCCCTTCTAGTGAGCCAGCTGGAGCATAGCTAGGGATCATGCTGTGATAAATGACCAAGCAGTTGGAAAGGGTAAGGGAGGAATCATCCAAGCCTGTTTGGTTTAATTACCAGCCTGCTAACAAGAGAATTGGTTTGATTAGGCTCAGCAGGGAAACAGTGCGTGCCTGTCGATTACAGTGTCTTGTGAGCTGCTGATCAGACGGTCAGGTCAGTGAGAGGGGATTATCGGACACTGGCAATGTTGGGAGCCTTCACAAGCGGAAATTAAGTTGTAGTCTGACCCTGAAAGAAGTATCGCTGGGTGAAACATTGATATCTTCCCTTAGCCACTAACATAACCTGGCAATATCTAACTGTTGCTCTACGTTGAATTTCTGGGTCCCTTCCAACAACACTGATGATTATGGGGATGACGATGATGCTGATGATGCTGACTCTTATGACGAAGATGATGATGTTGATGGTGATGGTAATCATACAATCTCAGATGATAATGGTGATGATGATGATAATTGCTAGTGATTATAATATGAATGAATAAAGTGGTAGCAATCAACACAAAGCCTAAGATGCCAGAAACGCTGCAAGGTACAACTGTGCAGACTATCTAGTAAGGACAATATTTCATTGCTCTTAATCCCATTCCATATTAAATTAAAATCTACAGTTTATCCTCTGGCCTAAGGAGCCTTGAGCTGTGGGAGAGAGCAAACACATGGCAGACTGCAGGGTCTATATTTCAGTATGGACTGTAAAGTAGGTACAGACGGTACCATACATTCACTACTTGTAATTTCCTATTTTGTTTTTTTAAATTTTTTTATTTTTTTTACATTTTGAGTGTACTGTAGTGTAGTACTTTGAAACACCAAGATGTGAGTAAAGACTGAAAGTTACCTGTTGACATGCAGTGGCCTACGTTTTGTCATGAGGTCATATTTGGTACTTTCTTCAAAATGTTGATCAGTGCTATCGTTGTCACCCTAATCATCCTAATCTATCATATAATCTCCCACTGAAAAAATCCCATTAATATCAGCAACTAAATATACAAAACAAAAATTGCTGACTTTATCAGGATACTGTAGTTTAATGCCATGATATGTTATTTTATGTTATGACAAATATTATAACTTAAGACCTGCTACAGTAAGCAGTGTTTCTACGGTACATACTATACATAGATATATAGAGTAAAAATAGAGTAAGAAATGCATAAATACAGTATTGTGCAAAAGTTTTAGGCATGTGTAGAAAAAACACTTTTCAAAAAATATAAATGTTTGTTGTTAGTTCTTTTAGCAATACAATACAAAGTGAGTATGAAATACAAAATCTATATCAAATCAATATTTGGTGTGACCACTCTTGCTTTGCCTTATATATATATATATATATATATATATATATATATATATATACACACTCATTATTTAAACCTCCCACATGCACAATATTTATTTGAAACGTATCCAGATAATTACACAGCCTTGTTACCTTTCACAGAACCAACCATCATTAATTTTCACCTTAGCGTGATGTTGTTCTGTGACCATTTTCACTTCCATTAGGAGGGCTAGACGCCATAAAAAAAACAAAAACACAGCTGCTACAAAAACTAAAACCAAACCAAAGATGTCCTGCCCCCCGGCCCCCCTAAAAATGAATTGAAAACACAAGTCTGTGTAACCCTTAGCCTGTATATATTTTTCGGTTTATTTGATCTCACTCTTTCTTTTTCCTGTTTCTACAGATCTGACGTTTTCATGGATTTTTAATGAGTACCCCTCGTTTGTGAAGCAGGACACACGGCGCTTTGTCTCCCAGGAAACAGGGAATTTGTACATTGCCAAAGTGGAACCCTCTGATGTGGGCAACTACACCTGTGTGGTGACCAACACTGTCACAAAGACCAGGGTACTGGGCCCTCCCACCCCACTGGTGCTGCGCAGTGATGGTGAGCCAGCACCCATGCTACACAAAAAGCACAGCTTTTCATTCACATATTACATATCTGTCTAGTTTGTCTATAATACTAACATGAATTGTTAATAATTTTTCAGTTGTGCTTGGGTAGCTGGTAACAGTTTGATTAGAGTTAAAATAGGGGGAATGTGATTTGCCTGTGGTATTTTAAGATAGCTAGTGGACTGAAAGATCCATTTGAAAAATGCGAACTTTTTTGGTTGCAAATTAAAAGTAGGACAAGTGTTTTTTCAAGGAATTCAAATAAAATTCAAAGGTTAATTAGCTCTTTCTTTGCTAATTTCAGAATGTCCTTTAACATGTGGTTCTGATGCTTTGGACTGGCCTTATCAAAGCTCTTCAATGTAAAGGTCATTGTCTACAAGTGATCTAATTGTTAAGCTCTGTGCCTGGAGGACTTTACTAACTGGAATTTTCTACCTTACAATAAAAACCAGTGACGCAACAATATTTATGAATCTAAGACTATAGTCATTATTGTCTTAAGAGGGTACCTTATGTGCCTTTATTACCTAAAAATGAAATATTTTCTTGTTATGAAGCTACAACATATCTTTTTACACAGTTTAGTAGAACTAGCCAACACATTGAATCTAGTATTTCATTTCTTAGAAGTCAAGTGTGATTTAAAAACCATTTTGAGGTGAGGACACCCTGGAGTTGCTATAACCATGTGAAGGAGTTGACACAGTGCAAAGCAGATGGAGAGGATTTCCAGAATACCAGCACATGCTTCTTTTGTTTAATTTTTTTTGTCTTTAACCCGTGCTTTTTACTGTTAAAAAACCTCTCTGACTAACAGAACATCAATAGTTAACCATACCCTGTGATCTCATGGGGCACATAATGCTCGTGTCCCATTCAAAAGGTCATGGAAGGAGACAATTACTACCCCTTTTACACTTGTCTCATTTAACATGGGTGATAGGGCTGGTTACCTCGCCATATAAGACAACGGTGATAAGGATCTAAACGGGCTTTCACAGTCAGTCAGAAAGCTATCCAGATACCACGCGCCTCACCGAATCAAGGAGACTGAATGCGGTCGTTTCCTTTATTTTAACAGGCATTGTGCAGGATAGGCTTAGGAAATGTGATCAGGAGAAACTGATAAGAAATTCCAGCACAGGAAAACCGGTGTTTTCAATAAACAGCACGTATCTCGTGTGTCTTTGTTATCACATAATGTAAATCAATGATATCCGTGCATCACGTGTAAGTGTTCCATAACACTGTTATCAGTTTTCTGAAATGGGATGTGTTTACGTCAATTTCCATCAGGTATAATGGGCGAATATGAGCCAAAGATTGAAGTTCAGTTTCCAGAGGTCGTCCACGTAGCCAAAGGATCCACAGTTAAACTGGAATGCTTCGCTCTAGGAAAGTAAGTACACTCCGGATTAGGATTAGAATGCTCTGAAGCATGCGAGAATGCATTTCTATTCGAGGAACAGCTTGAGTTGTTTTATGTTTCACTACCTTGTCTCCAACCATTGTGTCTTCATGGCTGTCTGTGCTGCACATCTGAGAATGTGGTTACAGGGCATATGTTGTGGCTGTAAAAGACACTACAGCAACTTAACGGTAGCATCAACTACGTGCAATTTAATATGAAAATAAAAGAGTGAGCTCTGTTTAGGCTGCACACTATATACACAATTATTCTTTCTTTTTCTTTTTTTATCAGCCCGGTTCCTTCCATAAACTGGATGAGAGCCGACGGAAGCTCTTTCTCGCGTAAAGTGGACATGAGGAAAGCCAGCGGAGTCCTGGAGATTCCCTATTTCCAGCAGGAAGATGCCGGCACATACGAATGTGTGGCGGAGAACTCCAGGGGGAGGAACTCTGTGAAAGGAAAACTCTCTTTCTACGGTAGGTGATCCCGGAGCGTCATGAATATTTCACCAGAGAGAAAGCATGTGTCAGGTCGGCTCAGACTGAGAGACAGCTAAGGGACGAGCTAACTAGTGCTAAAACAAGTGCCAATGGTAATCAACAGCGGCTCCTGCACTTTGAAGGTTGGGGGAGTAGGTCCTTTTTAACCAGCAACATTAAAATGATTAAAGGCCGTCAGCAATGATGCCTCTAATATTTTGATCCAGATTAAGGGAATGATACGGATGAGGCATAGCCCTTGGACATGACCTTGCTGGGGGGCCTTGTATTGAGTTTCACCAGATGGCAAAGTGATTGACATCCGACTTGACTGGGGATCAAAGCCAGTACATGCACTATACTTAGACAGAGGCGCATATGTCATGGAAATAATCTGCACAGCAGCATCTGGATAGGCAGAGAGCTGATTCAGTCAAATACTGCACTGTAGTTTAAATCAACCCTAAAATATTCAGATATTAGAAGCCCAATGAATACTAAGGTTATTACTGGAGGTACATTTAACTTTATTCTCCAAGTCGAATGCATTCCAGGGATTTCAGTCCCCAGCTTGTTGTTTATAGTAAATGTATCATCTTAATTATTGATAGAAATAGTTGAGAACACCATCTTGGGTTCCATTGGAAAGCTCAGAAAGCGCCGCTCCACTAGCGATAAATAAGTTCCTCGAAGTCCCTTGTTTGTTTGAGCTGCCGATCTGGATCTCATCGTGGCTCTGCCTGTGCTCCAGAGTTGAGCTATTTCAGTAGTATTGCATTTATTATGGACTGCAGAATGAAAGGTCATGACACTCTGTTTCTCTAGTGGCAGTCATGTGACGGCATTGTTCATACAAGACATCCCCCTATTAAATAAGTACCTGTAGGCTATCCGCACCATAGGGATTTATATCTCCCTCCTGGAATCTCTCTCTCTCTCTCTGCTGCATGCCTAATGACCCATTTACAAGAATAGCTTGTCTGGCTCCTTATTTCAGACTTGTTGTTTCATTGTTTATTGTCCTCCTAATGTAGATTACTCAAGTTGGAGGAAAAATAAAGTAGAAAACCATAATTTCACTACTTTTACAAAGTATTCTTGTGCTGAGAACTATAATCATATACGGTACATATATGAAAAAAAGGATAAAAAGTATTAGCAAGAATTAGAACTGGTTAAGAAACGAAACAGCAAACCTAAATCCCCCTTGCCTTTTTATGAAGGTAAATATTTCTCATCTCTTGGTTTTTGTCCAGCCTAAACCACTCTGCCCTGCCTTCGGCCGGTTCCCCTGCCTAGGGTGCATAAGTCAGGGTGTGTCGGCTGTCAGAAATAACTCATTCTCTGCATTAAACAATTTGCCATTATTTACAATGCTCCTGGAAGCTCCCTGCCTCTTCACCGTAATAGAGGCCAGCAGCAATGCAGCACAAGCTGTGAGCCACCAAGGCTACTTTGTCCATCTTAGCTGCAGGTCTGTTCTCTTTTTGATATGGCCCCTCACTCTCTTTCTCCCTCCTCTTTTCTCTTTCTTTGCCCGGTGATAAAAATCTGTAATCTTATTTTGAAGTCTCCTAGAATGAAGCCTTTGAGACATTGGTCAGCAGTGTGAGGGAATGAGGAAATCGATGAAGTCTATCTCTTGTACATCAGTGCAACCTGCAGTCACTGTGCCGAAAAAGCGAAGTGTCCCGCAGGCATAAAAGAAAATTAAGGCTAGTTTCACTGACTGTCATTAGCGGTTATATGCTAATGCTTTAGCGGTATTTTATGTGATTCGATATAAAAAAATGTGCAGTGATAATGCATATCTCTCAATGAAAACACAACCTGTTTTAGGATAACTTAAGGTGAATTCTTCAGCTGAAATTGTTACTGTCAAATCATTTATTTAGCGTTAAAGGTTTTGCTGCAATTTGTCTAAAAAAGTATAGCCTATGGCTTTTTTGTTATAAAAAAGAAAATCAAAACACTGGCTTTTTTTTTTATATAACTACTCTACTTTATTGAGTAGATTTTTGAAATGTTTGGGTTCATTGTGTACGCGCTAAAGCCAGATGCGGCTAGAAATGGGCTGCCCGGTCTCATTTGGGGAGCTGTGACTGAGAGTCGATACGCTTGCAAAGGGAGAGGGATGGAGGGAGCGCTGCCCTGTCAGTGGTGGCAAAAGCAACAACAAAAACAATAGGGCCCTGAGAGGTTGGGCAGGTGGAGCAGGCCCGCTATAGGATCTGCCAAAAGATTGCTGTGGCATGGATGGGAGGCTTAATGACTGGGGATAATGGAGTCTCAGAGTACCCCTCTGCTGTCTTTGCAGGCGGCACTTCTATTCAAACCACACACCAACCCACATTCAGACTTAGGATCTAACATAACGCCTTAAATGTGCATAAGCCTTTGCACAAAAAAACACACACGCGCTACCTTCTTTCACACTGCTCTCTTCCTTCTCTCTTTACTATTATTTTACTCTTCTCTGTCTTTTCTGCTCCCTCTCTCTCTCTCTCTCTCTCTCGCTCTCTCTCACTTTTGTCTGTCTGTTTGACACAAACACACACACACACACACACAGGCAGATGCTCACACACATCAGTTCTAATGCACAGAGGTACTGTAGGGATATATTTGCAATTACTATTGGATTTCTCACTGTTTCATCTTACATTACTTGAAGGCAAGCTGTAGCAGAAGCCAATTAGAGAGGGATTTGTATGTACTATTACAGAAAAGTCACCTGAAAGGTCAGACCTTGAGTGTGGAATTAGGTAAGGTCTGCAGAATGGGAAAGTATGGCCAGCCATTATTCTTGTCCTGACAATAGTCTTGTGTCCAATAAGATGATAGTGGATTGACCTACACATCAACCAGAACAGATATGGCTCTGAAGATAGTAAATCTATCTAGTTTTATTAACCTGTTTTTTGCTAAATCATTAAATAGACTTGAATTACTTGCATGGCACTGAACGAATCAATGCTGCTCCTGTATAATTACACCATAATTTACTTAAATAGTATTGGGTGAGGTTTTTTATGGCATAACCCATGGCCATACTAATACATTTGGTTTTGGCATGTAATTTGGTGTTACGTGGGGTCCTTGTCTCAGTATACATTATGATTATAGTTACAAACAAAATATATTGAAGTATTGTTTGGGTGTTTGCTTCCTTCATTCATTTTCAATTCAACTTCCTGCTGGTTCAATCATTTTTATTGATTTTTTTTTTTTTCTACCTGAACTTCCAGCTCCTCCACATCTGATTGAGAAACCCCAAGATGCCGAGAAACCCATTGATGACTTGTTAACGTGGGAGTGTAAAGCCACAGGGAAGCCCAAGCCTTCCTACAGGTGGATGAAGAATGGGGAGAATCTGGAGCCAGTTGAGGTAAGTCATTATTTTAAAGGCTGACTCCTGTCTGTATAAGACATGGAGGTAGAGATAGAGAGAAAAGTGTGACTATGAAGTAATGTCATTCATTCCTTGTGCCTACTTTCACTTTTTTTTTTGGTTTGCTATTGTCAACTTAAAACAACTGAGGTTGTCAGTGATATTTTGAGTTTCAGAAGAATTGACAAATACGTGTTTGTTCTGCTTGTTCGGGCTCTTGGTAATGTTTAAACAATGAGTGCAAACACTTGCAGTTGTTTATAACCTATTTCCTTTTGTACAGTTTGGCGTTTAGAATATTCACATCTCCACAATAACATTTATATCAAATGTCATGGATCAGGTTTGCTTTCGTACTTTGATTGCTGAAGGAACCATACCGCAAACAATCCGAAAACGTCATGATCGTTGCAAAAACCTCAACGATATGAGAGACACCAAAGTCGTCCGGTAAATCTCTCCTCTGACAGTGCAGTCATTAATCTTGTACCACCAAAGGAGAAAAAGGAGAGTCTTTCTAAACACTGTGTATCCTAGATCCACTTTAGTAACCGACCCTCTCACATTTCCCATCATGAGCACTATCATGAGAGATGAGCACTTTACCTAGACAATGTGCATTACAAGTACTGCAGCCTGCTTACTTGTTCATCCCGTTTTAATGGCAATAAAAGCACTGCGGTCGGATTGGAGTATTCATTATGGCTTTGCAAAATATGATTCCATATCCTAAATATGAGCCGCCAGGTCAAATGCCCGGTTTATTTCGGTGAGAGTGACGGGGAACACTCAGGCACAGCTTGGCACCTAATAAGAAAAAAAAATGCTTTATTTGTTTCATTATGCAAAATGGTAAGAAAGGAAATAGAGTGAATCGATGGAGGTTTAGATGCTCTATGTGGTGGAAATGTACGTAGAGAGTTTATTGTTACCAGAGGCAAAGCTTCAACAGGCACATTTTTTTTCTTCCTATAAAGGGAGATTAGGGCTGCTTTCAGCACTGAATAATTAACAATCTGTCCTGTCTCTTCTTCAGATTATATTAAAACCTTTACAAGGTTACTGAATGCCCCTCTCCCCCCTCTAGACATAGAGATGAAGCCAACCCATCCGTTGATCATCAGAAACCTTGCATTTTGTTTATAATTTCGTATTTAAATTCTGCATTTTGTTTGAAATTATTTCCCTTATAAGATTCAGTTATGGCTGGGGATGTTAGAGGGCCATCTGTAGTGTGTGCCTTAGTAGTGTGTGTGTGTGATAAAAGAGAAAAACACATCACAGGCATAACAGAAAACGTGAATGGGTACGAAATGCTCACTGATAGATAAATCTGCTGATAGGTTGCATTGTTTAAAATGCCACCGTCAACCACTGCACCTTCATCAGTCAGGCAACTAAAGGTCAGTGATAGGGAAAACAGAGGAGGGGAAGATTTACCATTTGTTCTGACTCATTACAGTAAATCAATTGAGACCTTTCTCCATCCACAGCTAATTCAATATCTCGGCTGACAAATATTTGTTGATTATCCAGCAACTTTAACCACAGTAACAGTTGGAATCACAGATTCAGATTTTTTTTTTATGTCTTTTCCTTTCTGTTGCTTCATAGCACAATATGGATGGAAGTGAAACTCTTTTTGAAAGCACCGTGGCGGTCGTTTGTTTATGACATCCATCGTGGTACTTGTTTATGCCACTCTAAATCAAAGGGAGGGACCCAGTGCTGTTGGCAATGACATTGCCAATCATTTTTGTTCAGCATACGATGTACAGATGGTCCCCCCCAGGTCCTTACATGAAAAACTGCTGATTTAAGAGGAACGCCATGCTTAATTAATAGCAGCCGTAAATGGAGGACTCTCCATGCATGGACTGATATATGCCACCATTTGCCTCCCCCTGCCAGCAGCACAGTCGCCTCTGTGCATCCAGAGCCAATGAACATTATGGAAATGCAGGTTGCAACCTGCTCACACACAGGATTAGCTAGTGATGTTTCAATGAGGACAGCCTCTCTTTTCTTGTGACAGCACCTTAATCCCCCCCGACTGGAGTCAGGGCCGCTCAGACAACCCTATGGAAATGGGCTCTAATGACATTATGGGTGAGCCTGCGGAAAACACAGGAGATCAAGGGCAACAGGAGGCAAAACCTGACACCCTTTCAGCGGAGAGTTGCTTTGGGTTTTTAATGCTGTCCTCTGAAAAAAAAAATAGTTTAGAGACATAAATAGGTAGTGAGAACGCGCTGAAACTTTTGCCGTGTGAAGCCCATCCAAATGGTGAGGGGCAGCCTTTCTGTGAAAGCTCAGCCATAGCCGACATTTCAACCTCATCAAGACAGGAGCATGTCAGTGGCGGGACTGTGCAGGACACTATGACCGGCGTGTACATACAGGCATACAGCACTTAGTATGTATAGGGCATGCCTATCAGGAAACCAATTTCAACAATGCAGTATACCTCCGCTGTTAAGATATTCCGTTACCTCTCATCCCCTCCTCCTTCTGAAGGGGAAACAGCCCCAGTGGTGCAGCCAGAGATATAAATAGGGCATGGTTTTATTTCACTCTCATAAACATGCAGATTGATTAGGGTCATTTTCTGCTACCCTGCCTCCCTACACCCCAGCCTTTCCCTCCATTAGTGATGAAAACCTAGATTTATTGCCACGTCTGTCACTTCTAGGCCATAATTCAGTGGCACATTGGCGGCCTGCTTTTATGCAAATGAGCGGTCGAAAATAAGAAATATTAAAGTCATGTGTCTCTGTGTTCATAGGAGCGCATACAGGTTGCCAACGGGGTGTTGTCAATCAGCAGTCTGAACCTGGCTGATGTAGGAATGTACCAATGTGTTGCCGGAAACAAGCATGGCGAGGTCTTCTCCAATGCAGAGCTCAAAGTTATAGGTAAGGCAAGAGGTCACTATCGCATGGTCTGTCTGCGTTGGTTGGTCTGTGTGTTATTCAAGGTGTGTGTGTGTTTGTGTGTGTGTGTGGGGTGTGTTTGCGCGCGCTCGCTCGTGTGTGTGTGTGTGTGTGTGTGTGTGTGTGTTTCCACGTGTTTTAGTTATTCAGTTAGTTTCTCTGTGTGTGTGCTTGTATACGTTTGTGGACTGCTTGTTTTCCCTGGCTCAATACCAGGGGATGACCTCCAGCCTCTCGCTGATTGGCCGCTCATTGGAATACATTCATTATAAGATGAATGTGTGCCGGTGCCAGTGATGTATGCCCAGACCGCTCTGTCACACGGCCTCACCCATCTGCCTTGTCAAGGCTGTCACTCCGCGCTCCGAGCTGGCCTGCAGCTCTCACTCGCTATTCAACTTCCAGCAAGCCGCATCATTGTTTTGTCAGTGACGGGAATTAGACTCAACACAGCCAGCCAGTATCTAGTATCGAGGAGGTAGTCCTGTCACTGATAGTCCTTGTCACACAGCCCCGCTAATTGAGGTGCTTTATAAAAGCAAACGAGGAGGATCCAGGAGCGGTGGAAATGATCGTGTTGAAGCTAATTTGAGCTGGAAAAAACGAAAAGGACGTGACATTTTCCCTGTGTTTTTTTTTTTTTTAGGCTAGAAAATGATTTGCCGTTAATTAAGGTAGCGCAGCGCTCGACTCTCTCTCATCCTGCCATTTCAGCTCTGCATCATGCAAATGCCCCTCGCTTTGAAGCCTTGCTAACTGAGGAAATGTTTACAGTAGTCCTGCTTCATGCTAACGTACTGTAGCTCTGTGAAGAAAACCTTTGCATGTAACGAACACACAGCAGTACGAACACCTTTTAACGTTAGTTTCTGTACTTTTCGTCACCGTGTTGACACAGATTCAAATTAAAATTCTTGCTTTGTGACTGCACGGAAAAGTTGTAGCTTTGCGTAGTTGTTCTGGATTTCAGTTCCCTGTTTAATGTCGCCGTTTGACCAACCCAAACTACCCACCACTGGAAAAGAGATTAGAGATTTGGGCTATTAATAGATGTAAAGCTTTAACATTTGTTCCTTGTCTCAGTTGTTGCCCCAGATTTCTCCTTCAACCAACTAAGGAGCCAGACGCTGGTGAAGGAGGGAGGGGATATGCTGATGGAGTGCAGGCCCAAAATGTCTCCATGGGGCGAGCTGCTCTGGAGGAAGGGGATTGAACCACTTCGAGAAAGTGACAGGTATGGTATAGTCTTTGCAATCTTTCTCTTCACCAACTGTATTTTTCCAGATTGTTATTGGCAGTGTGTGTTCTGATTAGATATGGCAAGCTGAAGGTGAAGTCGATATGATATTGATTAAGAAACAAATGGCTTGCGCCCTTTTGCTGGTAATTATGTTTATTTGGTTGCTCCAGATGTATGACTTGAATATATGATGAATTGATTTCGCTGAGATTTGTGACAGCATCAGAAAACACTTTTCGGAAATAATGAGAGGTTACCTCAAATGAGAGCTGCCACTAAATAATCACAGTTACCTATACTGGTTCACAGAACGTACGTTGTGTTTTGTGCTGGCACCACAATGCAGGAGGACAGTAGTTAGCATTGGCAGCCAGACTGTATAATTGCCTTGGCTATGTCTTGGGGTTTTCCTAATCGACAGCTCACTGTGTGGACTTGAGGTGCTTATGAAACACTTTTCACCTTCATTGGGCGTGATGTGACCACCTGACCAGTTGCTATCTACTGACATATGTCCAGGCCTCTTGAGTGCACAGTTTGAACACACAACCTAGTGTGTGTGTGTGTGTGTGTGTGTGTGTGTGTGTGTGTGTGTACTGTGTATATGTGTGTGTGTGTTTGTGTGTGAATGCATTTGTGTCTGCTTAAGAGTGCGTGCATGTCTGTGGTAGATGTGGAATCTATGTGCGCTCCGACTGCTTTGATCCAGACAGGGGTCACCCATTGGGTGTCACCACTGCTGCATGACAGCAGGTGTGTGTGTGTGTGTGTGTGTGTGTGTGTGTGTGTGTGTGTGTGCACCATCTCATCAGGGTTTGCATATACACAAAGAAGTGTTGTTGCTTGTCAAACAAAGTGTGTGAAGGGGATTTGCATAGTGGTTTTGCTGCTGGTGCCCTTCACTCGTCCTGGGGACCCAAACGATGTCACCACCATAAACTGCCACCAAGCATTCAGAGAATTTTGATCATTTGGTTATTGGAACTTTTTCGCAGTTTCACTGACAAATGTAGTAATTTACTGTGGGTAATATCCTTATGCAATGATTAATTAGGGTGCAGTGTCTATAATATCCTTTCTACTTTGAATAGATGGGTGCTGTTTTTTGTTTCTGTTGCTGCTTGTTATGCCTTTGCCAACTCTTGATATTGCTTCTTATGTAAGCTGCCAGAATTAATTACAATAACTGCTGCTTTGATCATATAAAAGTAAATCATTAAGAATTCAATTTGGGCTCAAAAACATTAAGTGCCTCTCTTTCTTCCCTTGGCTGGATATGGATAGATTGTAATAAATGATGCTTGTAGAGAATCATATTATATCAGTTTAGATTTTCATTAGATGTGGAGACTGCATTGATCAGGATGTGTGAAAGTCGATTATCATTCTTGGATCAGTTCCTGTACTGTCATAAACACAATCTATCATGATAATAAAACATAATGCAATAGCTTTGTATTGCATTATCGAAGTATCTGTATTCAGGCGGTGTCTGGGGTATCTTTCTAAAGTTGGGAAGTAAATGGTCTTTTTGCTTTTACCTCCTAAACGGTGTTCAGCTCAGACCACCTGGCCTGCCGGTGACACAGAGGTAATTAAAAAGAAAAATGTGCAGATCAGAGGTTTGCCAGCATCTGTTCCAGCTTCTATTGTGGTGGATGAAATCTTGTCAGAACGCTGGTTGGTATTGTCAATAGGTGGAACACCGCCAAGTAACTTTTTTTCCGCAGAACTGAAAATGAGTGTGAGGTCCTTTGCGATGTGCTGAGTCGGACCCTCTTCCCCTCGCCGCTCTCCAGCTACCAGCCCCATTACTTCTTCTGTGATCCGTCCCACACAAACATGCACACGCTCCTTCACATCTCTGTAATAACCATGTCCTTCAGACACACGTCAATGCATCCAGAAAAGATCATCAATGGTGGCCATTGTGAATAAATCCAGTCAGAAACCAAAATGTCTCCTATCAAAAATAACGGTGGTTCTGTCTGGACACACGTTGCATACAATTATATCGTTTTTTTTCCAGAGCAATAAAGCGCGGTAACATGTGCTGAAGGTAATCTAGGTCACCTCTGCAGTGGACAGACATGTTCCTGCTTTGGCCATCCCCCTACTGTCTCCACCACTATCACACTTAGCTCACATTAGCGCAATCAATAGTCTCATTTATCATTCTGTGTTGAATACGTGTGTGCCACTCCGGCTGTACACCTGTTCAGGAGCATGCATAATCAAAGTGGGGGGGAGGGGGGAGCCCCCTTTTGCTACAGATTAATTGACTTATTGCGTTAGCGCTCCGCAGTTGCTCTAACGGGAGGGGAGCCAGTGTCACCAGCTGGGTAATCCATCTTCATGGTAGCAGGCCCTTTTTTCCTGCTGGAGACCAGTGAGGGGTGGAGCTCTCTTATCTCTCCCAGACAACCCTGCAGGGACGCGGTTTAGATGACATCAGCTGGAACAAAGCAGCTGAGAGCGCAGAGCAGGTCTTGCTGATGAGTGTGTAAGTGGGCCGTGTCAGGCATAGGCCGCCGCCTAAAAAACATGCCATTTCAATATGTCACCGCTGGAAGAAAATCAAATCGCTTGGCCCCCCTCCCCCACGCCAGACCCACACGATCAACTGTCTTTTTATGAGTGCTTTGCTGGCAGTGCTGACGTTCTGTTTTCCTCGCCCCGAAATCAAGCGTCTCTGAAGACCCAAGAGGATTTATCCTACGCAACTGCCACACTTGTACAAATATTTGGAGGATTTTTTTTTTCAGTCTTTTTGATGGAGCTGTTTGCTTTTAGAGTGAGAGATGACAAAATGATTTGGGGAGGTTAGGTATAATCTCCTCCGTTGAGGAAGTGCAAGGCAGCTTGTTTTGCTCGAGTCTAGTGCAGCAGCACATTTCCTAAACCATAGGGATTTGTCGTCGTGATTGTATCACTTGTTTTGATCTGTTGGCTAGGAATCAAAGAAATCAGTCCTATGTTGATTGGTCTGACCAGACCTTGGTGTTTACTTGCACGGTGGCATAATAAGGTGGAAATGATGTCTTTAGACATGTGGCCAACTCACTGTTGACACTTGATTGGCCCGCTCTCCTTGACAACACTCACACCACCTTCTGAGTTAATGGTGAGTTGTATGGCGGTAGAGAAAGCACAGTGTGTATGTGTGTATGTGTGTGTGTGTGGGGGGGGGGGGGGGGGGGCGGTAGTGGGGGGGGTGTCGGGTGGGGGGGTTTGATAATATACATCACAGAACTTAGGTATCAACTATCCCAGACAA